>JAOBYK010450677.1:0-14275 GCA_025434845.1 Phenganax subtilis | reverse complement strand
TAGCACAGTTAGATCACAAGTCCCAGCACAGTTAGAGCACAGTTCTATCACCAGTCATAGATCCGAGACCAAAGAGTTCTAGCACAGTCCTAGCACCGTTATAGCACAGTCCTAGCACAGTTAGGACCAGTTATAACTCAATTTGTTCTCAGTTATAATCCATTTTTTATTCTAAGCTTTTATAATGTCCAATGGCCCAAGTATGGACCCATCTGGACAAGTAATCCATTTATCATCCTTACAACTTAAAGCTAACTTATTTATACTCTCGGAACAAGCCCCTGTGTTTAGTACTTTTAATAATGTTAACCACTCTTCTAATCTCTACATATTCAAACAAACAATTCTTATAGTCTTCGTGAGTGACCTCGTGCTCCATCACAGACTTCTTAATACCTTTACATGTGTTTTTCTCTGTTCCATCGTCCATTAAAATGCTGTAACATTTTGGTCTGATTCCAAAAATTCTTTAATAATCTTGCCTCCCATCTCGTTATTCATCATACCTAAAACCATTTTATTAACACCAAGGGGAATTCCACTAGCATGATCTTTTGGGAAATTACTTGTTTTGAAATATTTTTCGACGTCTGGTGCAATGTCTTTATAAAAATCTTCGGTTTCTCTCTCTACGATAACGCTATCCATATCAGGCATTAAAAGACAAATTTTATCACCATATTTTTTCTTTAAGTAATTATAATAGAATTTAAAAAGCAACGCCTTGCTAATATCCAAGACCGAGACCCCTACGTAGATGGGCTTATTAAGAAAAATTTCATCCAAATGACTATAAATCATGGTCAAATTTTCATCTATAATATTGACTTGTTTTAAGTTAGTTTTTTGAGTTAGCTTGTCTAATTTATCTGGATTGGAGCATAATTTAACGTTGACTCTATTTTTAAGATTTTCTATCATCTTGCCGTAAATTAAATTATTTAAGAGCTTAAAAAAATTCTTATCTGTAACACTCTTAGATTCTTGTATTAGTCTTGTAGTTTTTGCAATATAAGGTGCTAACCATTTTGATTCCATAAACTTAATCCCCCTATTTATCTTAATAATCTTCAATCCTAATTCTAAGTACGTGTTCAAAGTAAAATAATGAATCACGTATCGGTACTTATTACCTAGAGTTCCTAGTAACTTATTCCCACTTGTCGGGGCCAGAGGTAAGTCATTGTGGAGATCATGCAATTTTTTTGAGTATTCGAGATCTACGTCTAAAAAAAACCACACCTTCTTGTGAACAAAATTCTTCCCAATGTTCTAGCTCTTCTTCTGACATCTATTGAAGGTTTTTTTCCGGTAAGGGATATCTCATAGCAGTACCATATTGATTGTTCATATCCAAATAGATAATATACTTGCTTGGTTTTTTTGGATCAAAATTTTTCATGTACTTAATATTAGCTTGAGAATATTTTTGCTAATAACACTAACACCTCCTCCTTTTCCTTCTTCTAAAAAAAGATGAAGATCCAGGTCTGTAACTGGATCTAACTCGACCTTTGTTTCTTTTAGCATAGCATCACAACTTAATCCTGAAGCTCAATAATACCAAGCAGGAACTAAGCCTTGATTTTTTAAAGATGTTTTTCTATAAGCTTCGAAAAAGTCTGCCAAGTGGTAAAGATCTGTTCTCAAGTAAAGTTTCTGAAGATCGTTTAAATTCTTACATTTATATTTCTTCCAAAGCATTTTGACATAGGCGTAGTCCTCGTCGGAAATTTCTTGCTTATTTAATAACAAGTAAAACTCCTCCTTAGGAGGAAAATTAGTTTCTTGTAATTTTTCTTAGAATCTATGTAATCATAGGGTCAAACACCTTTTCTTGTTAATAATTCCCAACTCCTTGGAAATTTTCTTCTTAGTGTTACATGTTCCTCTGGAGCTAGGCTTTTTGTTAGCACGTCCAAACTACTAGCCTGATGTCTAAAAGTGTCTAAAAGTCTGAGTTCTCTAGCAATCTCAACCTGCTCGTTTCCTCTTAACTCATGATCTACTACTACTTTTTTACTAAAACCGATATAATTTTCTGTGTTTTTTGCAATGCACTTTAGATCGGCCTTATCGTGGCCTAACATCTTTATAAATAAGTGTTGATCATAGCTGGACAAATTATATAAGAATACTGGAATAAACTTTGGACAACGTACCTTAAGATTACATTTCTCGTGAGCTGCTCCGCGATATTTTCCCGTAAAATGACAATGATCTTGAACCTTCCCCCTCGTCACGAAATCTTTCTTACAATAAATACAAGTGCTAGCTCTGTTAAAATCTGACTCTTGATATGGACCCAAACCATTTTTCTTGGATTTTTAAATAAGTGATAAATCTCTCTAGTTATCTCCTCCAAGGTTTTTATAAACTCTTCTGCGACATTGTCAGTGTCTAAGGCAGTTTTTATGACCGTAATAGGCTTGAGTCCTAATTCGTCAGAAAACTTAATGTAAATCCCCATTGCACTTGGAATGTGCTTTTGATATCTTTTGGTATTGGGTCCTCCATTTTCATCAATTTTTTTAGTAAAACATTCAAAATCTGCATAGACTCTAACAGGGATGTCCGTCATTTTTTTCATAGGAGAAAAATTTAATTAGATAGTCCTTATCTGGCATCTTAATCTGTGTAGGTTCATGTTTTCTGCAATTTTTTTAGTGCAACAGAAATTTTTCTTTAGAAAAATGATTTAAACAATAATAACAAATCTCTATGGCTCCATCATGATTCGAGACCATAATCTGCTCATATTTTTAATAACTGTAAAATGATTATTACTTAATAATAAAAGTCGTACATCAACCTCTAGATTTTTACTTTTTCTAGCCAATCTGATACTTTTTTCTCCATGCGTAAAAACGTTAATTCCTACGTGAGGATTATTTTTTTCAAACAGATCGATGTGCTTGTAACTCGTAGGAAATTCTACACTGTCCCAGCGGAGTTCTTTACATTTTTCCCTTAAAAAAGCAGTAATCTTTCCTGGTTCTTTCTTTTTATTATTCCCATAAAAAGCGATGAGCACATTCCACTTACAGACTGTTTTAGGGCTATCCATCGAGGAGTAAGGGCAAATCTGTGACTTTTTTAAGGGTCCCATTTTAGATCAAATATTTCTAACTTTTCTATATCTCAAAGTCTCCAACCACTACCCTCCTGATATTTGGTGACTCTTTACAAAGTATCTTGTATCATTTCTTCGCAGACCCAATCTAGATCGTTTCCTTCGTGCAGCATGTGATATCTCAAAATAATACCAGCCATTTCAAACTCCGATTTTGATAAGTCACTAAAATTGGATTTCTCCATGACAAAAGAAAGTCTTAATTGAACCTTTCTATTTAACAATTGCTTAAATAAATAAAGCACCGTAGCTCGGCATTCCTCTAAATAAACTACGGCATTTTTTCGATCTAGTCTAGGATTTTGATGCGAATAAATAACCCAAGTCTTAATTTTTCCCTCTAAACGTTTTTGTTTTAACGCATAATTTAATAATTCTGTTGGGTCGTAGTCCTGATTTTTACGACCTCTGTGTGGGGTTGGATTAAAAAACTTACTAGTATTGTTGGTTCTTATAAAAGACCTCATGTCAAAAACTCGACGTTTACGTTTAGTTTTGAAGAAATCAATTTTTTGGTTGATAAATTGTCTTTGCAATTGATAACTATTTCAAACGTAGCCAGGTTGTAATCTCGCATGGTTTTGTTTTTTTTAAGATCCTCAAGCCTTGTCTTTTCTATAAAAATTTAAATATTGAGATTTCAATGAATTTTTTCAAATGATTATAAAGTTCTTCTTTCTTTGTATAGTCTGTTTTTAAGATTTTGTTTGCAATCCGAACGGTTTGCAATCTCGCATGGTTTTGTCTTTTTTTAAGATCCTCAAGCCTTGTCTTTTCTATAAAAATTTAAATATTGAGATTTCAATGAATTTTTTCAAATGATTATAAAGTTCTTCTTTCTTTGTATAGTCTGTTTTTAAGATTTTGTTTGCAATCCGAACGGTTTGCAATCTCGCATGGTTTTGTCTTTTTTTAAGATCCTCAAGCCTTGTCTTTTCTATAAAAATTTAAAAATTAAGATTTCAATGAATTTTTTCAAATGATTATAAAGTTCTTCTTTCTTTGTATAGTCTGTTTTTAAGATTTTGTTTGCAATCCGAACGGTTTGCAATCTCGCATGGTTTTGTCTTTTTTTAAGATCCTCAAGCCTTGTCTTTTCTATAAAAATTTAAAAATTAAGATTTCAATGAATTTTTTCAAATGATTATAAAGTTCTTCTTTCTTTGTATAGTCTGTTTTTAAGATTTTGTTTGCAATCCAAACGGTTTGATCTCTTATAGATTTTTTTGACCTTTTTGTATGCCCATTCTTTTATTATTAGTATTTTCAAAAAAAAAATGAAAGAAAATAATAAATTTTTAAAAAACTGCAAAAAAATGCAAGGGTCCAAGGACTCTTACATCTTATCTATCTCGGGATATTCTGGGTTGGTCCAATCCTTGGTCAAAAAATCCTTAAGAAAGTCTATTGCCTTATCTTCGTTTTCTATATTGCACACATACATGTATCCAGATTGAATAAAAGCTTCTTTTAATTCTTTTCTCCCTGCATCGTTTAGTATCTCAGGATCTGTCTCAAGATCTATGCAAAGGCTTGTGGTACCCTTCCTGAAGACAATGTTAGGACCATTTAACTCAGATGGAAAAAATCTTACCTCGGCAGGAGGACCATTAGAATCGTTCTCGTTTAGGACGTTCATTATTTGTTCAAGCAGCATTTTATTTTTTTAAGAAATAAAGAACAGGGAAAAAAATCAATTTTTTAAGAGAATGGTTATTTAAGAAAACATGGAGCATCAAATTAAAAAAAACTTTTCCTTATATTTCACACCTTGTGTATTACTTATCTTGCACAAGGACCATTATCCTCATTATCCAATTTTTACGAGTTTATAATAGAATCTTTCGTAATGGTCCTTATCACGTTGCCAAATGCATATATTCTTATCTTTATTGGGTATCTTCTTGGTTATGTGGAAATTTACCTTTAAGATAAAAAAAATGTATAAGTCTAAGAGAGTGACACATTTTTCAAACGACAAGACTTAATAGTTTGCCCAAACCCGTGCCCAGTCCTAGCACCTTTTACTTTTCTAAGATATTTTTGCACGTCTTGTCCTGGCTCGTAGCAGTGTTCTAGCAAAGGGGATGGATCTTTTTATCGTTGAGATCAAACACCCCTTAATAATGCCAACGCTCTATTTGTCGACTCAAGGTCTTTATTAGCTTGAGATAATTCTAGACAATAACATAGAACTTTATCTTTTCTTTTGGTCTCTCTCTCAAACCATTTTTCCTTGTCTTTAGCGAGCTCTTCCAGAGCTAAGTTATGATGTCTCATTTCCTCTTCGTATCCAGAGTGATTAAGCTTACTGAATAAAAAACCCAGCTCCAGCATATGCGAATGCATCACATAATCCCCCCGCTATCATAGTAGCCATTTATTTACGACTTAATTTTTCTTTGTATTGGGGACATCAAATTTCTCGTAATAAGAACTCATTTTTAGGTTTTTGGTGAGTAAAGTTGCCAACAACGAGATTAAAATCAGCTTGAACAAGTCTTTAAAACTTTTTATGGAAAGTAAAGTCTCCCCGGTAGCTTTATTAATAACGATAGAAAGTCCTGCAGCAATGCTCGATCCAACGATCGATTCTATGAGTTGGCTCGTTAATCTTTCTTTTGTCGCATCGTTCATTTATTATAAAAGATTTTTTCTAGAAAAAATCTCCAAAATCGCTTAATCAAAGTTGTGTAAAGGAGCCTTAATTTTGGGCTCTGGAATTGGCTTTTCCTCGGAGTTACGAGTTTTGGGTCTTGTGTTATTAGAGCTTAGTTTATATAAAACCAGAGCTAGCACCATGATGCCTAATAAAATTAAAACTTTTTGATAAGCCATTAAAAAACCGACAGATTATTGCTTCAATTCCTTAATTTATCTTTGAATAAAGGCTTTTTTAGCAGCCTTGGCTTTATTTGAAGCAGCAGAAAGTCTTTTCTTAATTTTTTCTTGTTTTTTGGTTGGTCTTATTTCTTCAACAGCCTCAGTCTTGGGCACGTTTTTTTCCTCCATTTAAGAAAAAAATCCGATCAAAAACTTTTTTAGTTTATTAAAATCATGCTTAGAGTGTTTTCGTTTGTGTAATTTTGATCCGTAGCTTTTTAAACTTTACTATCATGAGCAATATCTCGTCTAGGTTAGGCTCAACATTTTTCAATATAATTTCTTCTTCGAGCGAAAACATTTGTAAATCTCCAACGTCCATTTTTATTAAGCAAGAAAAGTCGACCTCTACTATGTCGTGCGTAATGGGTTGACTACCATCTGCCTTGTACATCTTCACCGCATATTTTAAGGTTAAAGTCGTGATATCAGTGTTGTTATCAAACACGTGATGGAGTAAAACCAGCTGAGCATCATCGGAAAAATCTTTTAAATGAATAAATCTACGAGCCGAAGGATGACCAGTTTTTAAACTTATGGGCTCAAAATAAATCCCAGGATTATTCTTATTTAAACCAGCGTAACTAAATTCGTACGAATAATTAGTTTTCAAGTTACCGATTTTTGCTGTATTGGACACACTTATTTTTCTATTAGAAGCAACCGTGGTTCTTATATTTGCAATATCTGTCTTATTAAATCCAATATCTGTTACAACATTGTTTAAAATAGATGTATGAGAACCTATGCTAGATTTTAAAGTCTGGATATTGTCTCTGTCCATACCAGCATCCGTGACAAGTTGGTTTAAAATCTTTGTATAGCCAGATGTCTTAGTCTTAATATCTTGCACGGATGTCCTTAGTTCTTTGTCCACTTTTGTTTGTTAATTTTGGAGTCCAAAGAAAAAACTTATTTTATTAGGTGTCTTTTTGATCATGACCAACTGTTTTTCCCTCATAGTAAAAACCCAGTCCAAATCTAAGTCTGGTACCACTTCTACCAACATTGGTAAAACAATGGCAAGACTTTTTATGAATATTCTCCTTACTAATTCTCCCGGCTTGTTGGGGTGCTCTATCCAATTTGCAAGGGCAATGTCTGCTACAAGCAATTCCCATTTATTTAAAGAAGAAATAACCCAAGAGCGAGACCAAGAAAGCCAAAAAAAGGTATTTTGAGATCTGGCTTAATTTTTGTTCTTGGCACGAGCTCTGTCTGGATTTTTTTAGGATGTTGTAAAATTTTTGTTCTTGACTCAAGCTGTCTTATTTTTTTTTATGATGTTCTAAAACCTTAGTCTGGTCCTTTGTTTTATTAAGGTCCTTGTTAAGATGAAATCTCATATTATTTTTTGCTATCATTAAAATACGGTTATATCCTGGAATAGGGCTCTTAATAATGATCATGTCGGAAGGCACCAAGATAATTCCAGGACCTATCACCATATTTAAAACGATGTTTGTATATTTTCAATAGCCGTGCGCATATTTGAAATAGTTATCGTAGAATCATATTGAACCACCGTATCTAGAACTAACTTATGAAACAGACCCTCTGAGGTATATTTACCTTTTTTTGCTTGGATAGCTATTGCAAATCCAAAATGACTTAAGACCTCCACCCCCGTCATAATCCAACAAAAAGGTTTATTTTTCTTTTCTTCCCTCATAAGACTTCTCATGTCCATGAGATCTATTTGTAATTGTTGAGTCAAATGCTCAACATAAGTTTTTGAGAACTTAAATCTCTTTATAGCCCTTCTATGTTTTGTATAAGTATCTTGAGTCTTTAACCAGTCCTTTATTTTATTCTTACTCACGGATAAATCGGTGTCAGATCTTATTTTTCTCCAAAGAGCTTTGGCACTTTTATAACCTCTTGTCAGATTGCACTAAATACTCCTAAGAGTTTGCTCCAGTTCTAGCTTGGACTCGCTACGCTCGGGCTCATTACGTTCGGGCTTGCTTTGTTCATTCTCCATTTATTTTAAAATAAATGAATCTCTTGAGAACACGATTTACGATATTTTTAGAAAAACCTAAGCTAGCCCATACACGTGCTAGAATAGACTATTTCAAGTCTAAGCAAGACCTTAAGAAAACCAGAAATTTTCGCTACATGTTTCAAAAAAATAATAGATCCATGGGCATCTTAGGAATAGGATACGAATGGTTTGATAAGGTCAAAGATGCTTCCGATGAAGATTGGAAACTCTTCATAAAATCTAGCTCAAACGGGCTGACGCTTTTAGGACAAAAACTTTTACAACAGGCTGTAGAGTCCTACGTTTATTATACTTTATGAGCATAAGCAAAAACTCATTGGAGCATCGTGGATCAAGGTGCAAAAAGTTCTCATATTCAGGATGTATAATTAATTCTACATCATTTTAAAGAACATTTTTAAAGTTTCCAAACGTAGTCCAGTTTGACGATGCAAACGAATTTCATAAGGAAATTAATCAACTCTTCAGTTATAAGAAAATCGATTGGTTTATGACCGAGCAAAAACCAAAACCGAGCCGAGAAGAAAATTTCCCCTCCAAAAAATATAGGGGAAAATTCCCTCTTAAGGATTATAAAGTAAAGCAAGATTATGAGCGTCGAGGAAAAAAAGCAGCTACCATAGAGCGATGCAATAGAACCCTAAAAAGTATGATGTGGAAATATTTTTACAAGAATAATACAAAATATTGGGTCGACGTTTTAGACGATCTATTAGACACTTCTAATAATTCCTACCATCGAAGTATAAAAATGAAACCAAATGAGGTCAGTGAACTAAACACCGATCGAGTATGGCTTATTCTTTATAGAGACAGACTAAGCACCGATTTTAAAAAACCTGCTTATAAAGTTGGTGATCTTGTAAGGGTTTCATATTTCGGAAAACAATTGGGGAACGCTTTTAAGAAAGGTTATTTACGATCTTTTGGTGATGAGATTTACGAGAAAAATGAGATTTATTTTGGAGATCCCAATATGTATGAACTTGTAGATCTAGACGACGGTAAGTTTATTTTTGGACGATTTTACAAACAAGAACTATCCCATGTTAAATAAATGGATACCTTTGAGATATCTAAGTTAGAAAAAGAAGATCCAGTAAGAAATTTTGAGGATTACAACCAAAATTTAGAAGAAGACCCCACCTGGGATACAAATTTAGATGGAGACAAATTACGATTGGGAGGAGGCTTATAATAACGACTTAAAAGACGACGTAAATCGACTTATGAATCCAGACACCGAAGAGCAAAATTTAACTTTTAAAAAAGTATTTTAAAAAACCTTAGTGGGGGTAGATGTAGACGAGCAAGATGGCGCAACAAGTCAAGAACTTTTAGACAAATTTCAAATCTTAATGAAACAAGAAGGTATTGTCGAAGGAGCTAGTTTTAATGGAGAAAAAGTTATGGAAAAAAAAGCTAGCGGTGCTAGCTATGACATGGTGTTTGTTAAGAATAACAAGGATTCTTTATTAGAATTTAACACCTTGGTGGAGGAGTCTTCTCGAGAATATAAAGACAAGGCGAGGTCACAAATTCAAGACATTTTAAAAATCGAGCCTTTAAGTAAGAATGTAAGTTTTGAGGAAATGCTAGAAGAAGCTGCGGAGAAAGATCAGCTTGTGGAAGAAATTAGAGAAGACTTTAGTCAAAAAATCGGACGACAAAATCAAAAAATTATCGAGGACCTTTTTTAGACCCAGATTTTAAGGAGATAGAGCCATTTAGCGAACAAGAAATGTTAGAACTGGAGCAAATCGTGGATCCTATAGGAGACACTTTTTAGCAGAAAAATTAGATGACCTAGAGGCTGACACCAATTATTGGAGAAGAAAACTACTCAACGAGATAGATCCTAAGAGAAAACGATTTATAGAAAACGTACTAAATGTCATAGAAATGTCTAAGAAAATATTACGATTTCAAGATGGAGCCAAATTAAAGTTAATTCAAGTTTATCGATAATTTAAAAAATATATCGAAGGAGACGAGCTTTCGCATTTGCAAAGACTTAAGAGATGGTTATTAAATCATAAGTTTAAACTAGGTGTAAGCTTAGGAAGTCTAGCTATTGGCTTGACGGGGTTAGTTATCACGATCTTTAGAATTAGCCGTGGTGTAACTAAAGACATTCAAAAAACACTTTTAAATATGAGAAAAATTTTATGTCAAAGTAAAGATATTACTGAGAGCACGGCGGCGTTATTAGAGCCTCTTAGAATTGGATTAAAAACAACGGAAAGTTTCTTAGAACTTGTGGAAAAGAACTTTTTATGGATCCTAGCGCTTGGGATTTTGTTTTTAATACAGTGAAATAAATGAGTAAAAACCTCAAACATAATCTAAAATTATTGGGACTTTTTATCATCATCATGAGTCTGATTTTAATCCATTATAAATGGTAAAAAATTAATTTCTTCCCTTAATAAATGAGCTCGAACATAAAATAGTTTTTGCTCGAAGATCACTTTGAAAAAGAGTATGACAAATGGAGATATCCAAGCAATTTAAAAGAAACAGAACTGTCTCTTGAAAGTTGGCTTGTAAGTATTTTTGACTTTATCAGTTACTCATGGGAACTTGTTAAAAATTTTCTTAATAAAATAGACTTGTCGGATTGACATCCGAAAAATGAAGACTTGTCATTTTTTAACACGGAGTTTTTTAAACCTAGAGAAATACTTGGCAATAAGCTTAATTTTCTCTTAGACCTCTTTTATAACAGCTTAGTTCTTACTATTAAACTAGGCTGGTCTATTTTGAACCTAGCTCCTAACATCTTAGTTGTTATTACTAAACTAGGAGAAACGATTTCTAGAACAATTAGTTTTGTTCTATTATTTCCCTTAAACGTTCTAAGAATGATCGTAGATTTTTTAAAAACTAATATAAATGCCTTAAAATTGATGCTAGAACTCTTACTTCTTAGCTTAAAAATGGTGCTCGATATTGTCTTGAAAGCAGCCTCACTTATTTTTAGCTTTTTCTATGTAATTTTTTTAAAGAAACGAGACCCGATAAAAAGAGAAAAAAAATTAAGAAACAGCCTGAGCTTTTACCTGAAGAAGAAGACACCAAGCCATTTTTTTATAAAATTTTATTGGGGTGCTCGTCTTATCTAGCATTATGGTATTAATTATACTTAAATAAAGAATGGCTACAACAATTTCTATAGTAATAGCTGCCAAAACGGGAGCAGCATTATCTCTTTATATTTATGGCGCCATTACGGGTCTTGGTAGTGCTATAGTAGGAAATCTTGTTTATTTTTACAACATAGGTCTTGATGTCGTAGAAGTTGGTGATAAAATAGTGAAGAATACTTACGGTTACGTAAAGCCTATTCTTCCAAAAAGTATAACTTGGATTCTTAGTGGTTTATATCACACAGCAATGGAAATAGAAAGAGCAAGAAGAGATGCCGTGACAAAAGTTTTTTAACTTAGTTTGACACACTTTTGTTATTTTCTCTAAGCATCATCTATAAATTTTGGTACTTGATTTGGTTTGTCATCAGTCATCCTTTCTTGATTATCTTAATTCTTTTTGCAATGATTATTATTTTTTCTTGCCTAATTGATAAAATACTTCTGACGATTTTTTGATATAACTCAGATTTTATTTATGTGACCTACCCATCTGTCTTGGACGGGTAGGTCTTTTTTTTTCCTCTTACAATAAATGAGGACTGAAAAAGAATTTGAGCCAGAATTTTGTTAGCTTAAGATGAGTAATATAAAAGGAAAATGTACTACGCATATTATGACTTTTAATCCTAACAAGTCGAGTCCTGGGGAAGAAATTTACATAGACATTCCTAAACTACAAAGTAACGATTGCTTAGTGTCAGGAAGCGTTTGCTTAAAATTTGACTTTAAAAATGCAAATACAAAGATTTTGTTTTTAAATAATCTAGGAAGACTTTTAATGGAGAAGCTCGTTTATGATAATAATAAACATAGCAAGTTTGAGGTTTATAAAGATCTTTGGCTTCCAAAAACCGTTAGAAAAGATAGGCTCGAATTTGGTATATTGGGAGAAAATCTTAGAAAACTAATTTCCAAGTCAGATGATGGAGCTACTACTAGTGACACTCAAAAGGTAGCTGATAAATTCATGTATGATACCTTTAAGACTAAACAAAAAATAAATATTGATAAGATTTTGGGTGATCATGGTGTCATGGCCCCCTATTTAATGGGACAAAATTTTCAATATAGAATCGGTCTCCCATCGGCCGATAAAATTATGGTTGCACAAAGTAGACAAAGAGTTGCAGGGTATAAGCTCGAGAATATAGAACTAGAGTATGAGATGATAGAAAATCAAGATCTTGTGTCTAGAGCTATCTCAGAGTTTGAATCGGGTAAGAGCTTAAGTTACGAACACATAACTTGTCTAAAAGTAGAAGAATGAGATAAGGCAAGCACGATAATTAAGGAGACCATTAATTTACCTAGAAAAAGCCTTGCTGCTATCGTTATGTTGTTTAGAGAAAAAATCATAACCGATTCCGAAAAATTAATTTATCCAAACATAGAACAAGTCAAGTTTACTATCGAAGGCGTGCCTAATAGTATTTATAGTCAAGGCATAAAAAAGGAGGATCTTTACGGAGAAGCTCATCAATTTTTTGAAGCGATCGAGAGTTGTAAGGTAGAATGCGAGGTCAATATTGAGAACTTCTACAAAGATAAGTTTGCACTCGTGGTAGACCTCAGAACGATCCGAGATAAACATTTGGTTGGCATGGGAAAGAAATTAGTCGATACTCAGAACGTAATTTTGTTAGAGATCTCTAAGAAAGCAACAACCGCCAACGTAGTATGTTCGATTTTCGTCATTAGCGATGGATTACTCAATTTTAAAAATGATAAGATCGATACCGTTCATTATTAAAAATCAAGGATTTTTCTTAAAATAAATGGTCTCAGAAACTATCGACAACGATTATGACATGGAGGAGAAAAAGACAGAATTAATGGTTTTAAGAGAGGACGTCTTAGCCTTGGTAGAGCAAAAAGAACTCAACGTTTCTGCTAGCTATGTTAAGAAAGCTAATAAAACTACCTTGGAACATTAAAAAAAATGTACGAAAAAAAGCGACTAGAAGAAACAAATCAAGCTCTTGCTCGGTTATTGATCATAAAGTTTGCAGAGATTATGTTTTTTTTCGAGATTGTAGAATCTTCCCGAGAACTTGCCGAGGAGTTGTTAACAAACGAATTATTAAAAAATGATTTAAAATATGTTTTGGAAATGGTTACACCTTGGATTCCTATGATGGGATTATGTTCTGGAGCCGTCGTCGTAAGCACGCTTTCTTGAAAAAACTTAACGATAACTTTTCTAAAAATAAATGTCAAGAATCACCAAAAGAGGAGATGAGGACACCAAGCCCATCATAAAAGAACTAAGTCTAAAAAGTAAGAAAAATAAACTTCAGAGTGAGGGTCTTAGCGAAGATTGTTTTAACATGATTATCGTTGGTATGACTTGTTGTAAAAAATTAGGTTTTTACTCGACATGCTAGAAAATCAATATCTTAATTTCTTTGAGAATATCTTCTTAATTTGTCCTACTTATCGTTGGAATAAGAATTATAGAGAATGGAAATACGACGACGATGATAATTTTTTTGTTTTAGAATGTAATCAACATAAGGTCGAGAATTATTTAAAAATGGTCGTCGACTCTAGTAAAGAAAGTAAAAGCTTAATTATTTTAGAGGATTGTGCCAACAGTGAAATTGTTAAGAAAAGAACCAGTGAACTTAGTTAACTAGTGCCAAGTGCCAGGTGCCAAGTGTTAACTTAGCCTTTAGTGCTAGACATTATGGTCTAAGTTGCATCGTCATGACTCAGCAATTAAATAGCATTGCAAAGCCTTTTAGAGATAATATCAGTAAGCTAGTTACATTTTAAAATCCTAATAAAAAAGACATGGAACTTATTTTTGAGAATTATTTAGGACATATGGGGAAGACCGAGAAAGAAAATATCATAAGATGCTTAAAGAATGAAAAATGGAGCAAGCTTTTTACAGAACTAAGATATCCCTACAGACATTTTATAGAATAACAGGTGTTGAACTCTTATGGTTTCTGATTGGTTATAACTGAGAACAAACTGAGTTATAACTGGGTCCTAACTGTACTAGGACTGTGCTAGTACTCTTTGGTCTCGGATCTATGACTGGTGATAGAACTGTGCTCTAACTGTGCTGGGACTTGTGATCTAACTGTGCTA
>JAOBYK010450566.1:0-14275 GCA_025434845.1 Phenganax subtilis | reverse complement strand
ATGATTTGTCAAAATCCGCCATGTTTTTGGCTTCACTTTGTTGACTGGCGAAAGATTGGAGCACGCTCTCCAGGTATTTTATATAGCTCAGTGGCTCCACTACAGCACGCCATACTTTATACCGGGTGCGGCAAAAAGAATTTGTGGTGAATTTTTAGTGATAATTTCGGGGCAAATTTATAGAACCACAAAGTTTTATTTAATGTAGAGAAATATGGTAGTTTCAGCAATAAAACTATATATATACTCTTTGTCAACTTACAATTTCTGCAACGATTTCCTGCCCTTGTTCAGTCGTTTTTGTTTTGGAAGCAGCCGAAATTAGTTTTCATCATGGCAGTTTCGATGACTTGCAATTGAAGTCACCATACTCAACCTGTCATATACTTTTCTCTGAAATATTGAAATCCTTTGCTATTTTTGTCATGCTCTTCCCTGGAATTCGAAGTACCCTCTCTTGAACAACGTCTACGAATTGTTTTGTCCTGATGGAATACTTTCTAACAGGCATAAGCTTACTGTTGGTTGAATCTGTCTAGCTGTAGTATTTCATCACATAAACCGCTTTAGGCTCAACATCAACAATTGAAGCAACACCTTTCCTACTATGTCCTGCTTTTCTCAGAGCTACAATTTTAGTTCTCTGATTAGCTGCCAGTTTTTATCTTCAGATGTGCCTGGTGGAAACAAATTGGCACGTGTACATAAACATTTAATGCCTACAAATCAAATTATAAATAAAAGACTCTCGGTGCGTTTCCACAGCTTTATATCCTGCCAGTTGATCGTTCGGGTTATCTCTCGTGTTACGCAGTCACGAACTATATTATAATAATTATTTTGTTTATCGTATGTTACTGACGCGTAAATGAAACACCATATGTTTTGCTGTTCTGCTGTTCTACTCACTGTTCTATGTTCTGCTCTTCCATGTTCTGCTATTCTCTGTTCTGCTGTTCCATGTTCTACTGCTCTATGTTCTGTTTTTTGAAAAGCTCACTAGTGTATGTTTTCCAAATTGCACGGGAGAGCATACTATCACTTATTAGTAGTATACATGAAAAAATTCAGAGTCAAGGATAAACTCTCTGGTAACTGTACAATGCTTTGCGCAGAGGGCATGCGCGAGAAATAAATTGCTGAACTGATTTTTTTCAGTTAAAAATGTTTTTGAACAAGTTTCGGAAAGTTTTCGAAATTCCGCTCAATTTCTTTTTCTGCGCAGTATTTCCTAAAACTTGCACTGCTCCTAAACGAGTAGAATTGAGAAATTTTTTCATGTATGTTATGAACTCCTTAGAGAAACACCCAATGTGGTGTAAATTAATCCACATCAATCACGTGAAAATGGACGGTGTCACATGTTCGGTTCCAGCTGCCCGTACTTCAAACTTGGTTGGATCAGAACAGTTCGGAACAATCACATGACACTGTTCTATGTCACTCCATTAGTATTCGAGAAATGCAGAGTACTCCGCGCAGTAAATGGAGCAGCCATCTACTGTTCCATGTTCTACTATTCTATGTGCTGCTGTTCTATGTTCTACTGTTTTATGTTCTGCTGTTCTATGTTCTACTGTCCCATGTTGTAATGTAATGTAAAAACTTTTTTTATTATTTTATTATTATTATTATTAGTTTATTAAAAATAATCGCATCGCAGTACAAACTGATTTACACGATTATAACTATAACACTAGGATAAATATATACACAACTATTAAAAGAAAACAAAAAAAACAAAACAAAACAACAACTAAATAAATAAAAAGAGTTTGTCTAAAAAGCCTAGAATAAAAACGAATATATCCAATACAAGATACAATACTAAAACGTTATAAATCTGGAGGTCTAAAATTAATTGTACTTCACTGTGACAAAATTATGGAACCGCTCAGTAAGTATGAGTGGTGGAAGAGGATTATCGTTTCGTAGGCAGTATAATTATGGACAGATTGGTGCGACGTTTCTTTAACAATATTTACCAGCGGGTTACGAATGGTTGACTTTTGGCTTCTTAGCTTCAAGACGAACGACTAGCAAGCTTCACCTCTACGAACGAATAAAGTGTCAAGCCCCGCCACAGCAAGTGCGTTAGTATACGATAAGTCAGGGTAAATAATTTTGAGAGCACGACGTTGAATGGACTCAATTTCATCGGACAATATACGGATTTCAGAGTAGCCCACGATGGAGATGCATATTCCAGGAGCGAACGGACGAAGGAGCAATATGCAATAGTCAACTCAAGTTGATTTAGACCAGCTTTCCGTAAATTGCGAAGGGAATACAATCAAGAGTTTGCCTTTTTCATCATATAGTCAACGTGTGTGTTCCATGTAAGATCGTCATAGACAAGTGAACACCAAGTAATTTAAACGTGGATACTAATTCTACAGGAACTCCTGATATATAGATAGGGCTAAAACAGGTGTGTGTGTACTTCAAAAAGGTAATAATCATTTCTTTGCATTTCTTGGGATTGAGCTCCATTCTACCTGTTGAGGCAAATTGGGAGATTTCATTAACAACTAAGGGTAGAAGACTGGGAGAACCCCGCGGGATAATTTCAAAAGCCGTCAAGTCGTCGACGAATTTAATACGACCATGCCACTTGGTCAATAACTGATTGACAAGAATTGCAAACAAAAGTGGTCCAAGTTTGGTCCCTTGGGTAGCCTACCGTTGGTTTTCTTCCATGAGGAATATAGCAATTATCAATTTTAACACATTGCTCACGGAATTGCTCACGCTAGCCTTCTCAACAGCTGCTGGTTTCCACAAGGCGCGTCGTCAACACAGAAAAGCAAAATTAACATATCTACAGGGATGATAAGCATATTTGCAAATAAAGTATAACTATAAAACTATTTACAGGAAAAAAATTCTATTGATAAAAGAGGCTATATTGTTGCGATCCGGCTGTAAACTATAATCTATTTTTTTTTCTTTACTTTCTATCTGTTATTTTGTTTTACAATATTTTTGAAAGAATAAATACAGATATTAGCAATTAGCGTTTAAAGTTTTTGTTTTAATCAACACTACCGAAAAATACGGAGAGTGCCACTCTCGAAAAACAGAACGTAAAACAGCAGAACACAAGAACAACAGAACATACAACAGCAGAACACTAGAACAGCTGAACATAGAACAGCAGAGCAAAGAACATCAGAACAGAACAGTAAAACATAGAACAGCAGAACACCAGAGCACTGGAGCAGCTCAGCGTAGAGCAGTAGAACATAGAACACAGAACAACAGAACATTGCACAATAGAACAGCAGGACATAGTACAGCAGAATATAGAACAGTAGAACATGGAAAAGTAAAACACAGAGCAGCAGAACGCTAGAACGGCTAGAACACTAGAACAGGAGAACACAGAACACTTGAGCCGCAGAACATAGTACATATAGAACAGTATATATACTTTGCATAATTTTCGTTCATATAAGATAAACGTAATTATTGTTGTATATTTCGTGACTGCGTAAGAAGAGCGAACAGCATTCGTTCGTTTGTTCGGATTCATAAGCCCAGGTATATCCACCACATGCACCCAGAAATTTAAATAGATTTCTACTGTGCTGACTGTCTACTAAATTAGACCACTGCGAACACAAAACAATTTTCAGCCATGGCTGGAACCAGCATAGGCGTAGAGTTCGGGAGGGGCTTTGGGGCTCGAGCCCCCTGAGGAATCTTACAGTGGGGGCTTAACCCCTGTAGAAGTTTTATAGAACTTATTAGTCCAGTTACCGCTGTAGCTAACCATATTGTCACTGGTTGATTCCAGTGACAATATGATTAGTTACATAAAACACATAAAGCTTTTTACAACCGCAGCATCAACATTCGACAAGCAAAACTAATTTATTTCCATGATTCCAATTCCGTCGGTATTTTTATGTTCCGGCGATGTTGCTTTTCGTGCACGCTTAAACAAAGTGTAGCCAGTATAGTGGTACACTGGTCTATTTAGTACAGAACGCCATACAATTTTGACCAAATGGCAATACCACTTAATATCAATCTCGCTATTATAACAAGCGACCACTTGTTTAAAGTTTCAGCCCCCCAAGACAAAACCAAAACTCTACGCCTATGGGAACCAGACTACTTCCTGTCGTGTTAGCCAATGACCAGTTAAAAGAAGAGAACAATAGTTGCTATGTAAATTCAGTTGTACAAACTTTATATCTCATTTAGCATCCAAGCGTACTCAGTTTAGAATCACAAGGTCACTAGTTCATTACTCATTACGCTGCACGTTAGCACTGTGCCTTAGCCTATCGGGAATTCTTTTCTTTGCACCTGGACCACTCCACTCACTCTTCTACTGAATAGATTACAATGGAGTCGTCACGATCTATAATTGCAAGTTATATAATTCTGCATGGTATTCGAATGTATGGGCTTGGAACGTTGACTGTTGTACACTATACAGGTTATAGCACACTTTTATATGCACACTTTTTATTGCTGACTTCAGTTGTTTGTAGATGTAGTGTAGTTAATATGATGTAACCCAGTCATGATGCTAATTAGGTTAAGGTTTGTATAAATAAGGAAATGCATGTTAATAAAGGCAACTGTATAGTTATACCTCTTGAACTACCAGTGAGATATGATATTGCCTGCAAGAAAAGTTAAGTTCGATGGCTACGTACTCGGCTACAGACAGCAAAATATGTAAATACGATGAGAGTGAAGAATGGACTCAATTTACCGAAACGTTGATTAAAACATATGCTAATTACGCTCAACCCAAATGTAAACAATATAAACCCTTTTATTTCCAACACGGAATCCACGTCCACAATTTTTCGACTTTTCTTTTTCAGCCGAAACTCAAGTCCACTTCCTGTCCGGGTACCTAATGTCAACTTGCTTAATATGAAATAACCCACTCTCCTGAAAATCTATTAGCTTAAATTTTTACCAACTTAATTTGTGCCAACAGTCTAAACTGTATTATAACTCTTTGTTGTCTTCTGCCAGCTCCTTGATAAAGGTATTCATTCACACCAACAACCAAACCTCTATTATACACTGGCTTTGGCATATTCTTCCTTCAATTGAACACGGCATCGAGGATTTTCAGTTCCTCGTGATACTATCGTTAGATTTGCATTGCTTTTTCATGAGCTTCGTATATATACAGCGTGAACCAAGATTCCCCTAGTAGTCTATTTATCTCAATGGAGTCCACAATATGTTGATCGTATTTGAAACTGTGAAGTGATGATTCAAAACACACACCAAACTTGTTCAGGTGTAGACCACTAGTAGTGGGTCCTTCAGTAGGTCTAGGATCTACCACTGGAATAGATGATGCTAAAGATATATTTTGAAAGTCGACTTCACTGCTAAGTGTAACATAACGAGGATAACTGAGCATAGCAATGTTACATTTGTACAAGAAACCTCTATATTGATTAACTTTAGAACGCCACATTTCAGATATAGCAAGTCTCACTGGTAAGTCTTTCACCAATACTCTTGAACTGTCATCCAAGATTACGACACATGACAAATTACGCGGTCTGGATCCAGTTATTTCGTAACCAAAAATAACCAAACTGGTTTCAAAGACGCCTTCGTTCGATCTGAAGTGGCGCGTATCGTAATACGACGACTATATACTTAAAGTATCGCTTAACGTTTTCCAAGTAAATTCGGAGGCACTAGCAAGTTTTCTTTCTGATTTTTCATTTTCTAAAGCACTCGGCTTTTGAATGTAGCTCTTGCTGTCAAGATTAGTTAACGTTTTTCCACTTAACTGTCTTTTTAGAGTACCAAACCTTTGCGAAGAATTCCCACTCGATTGTTTTTGATTAATAGCGTACTCTGGCACAATACCGCTTCGTGAATTTACCATGAAATGCATCAATGTTACCAACGAACCTACCAAAATAATTGCGACGACAAGATTCTTTTGAGCCAGACACTTCGTCATAATATCACGCTACCGACAATTTACGCTGCATTCCTTGACTTTTAGCAAAGCGTTTGACATGTTTGACCACCGAATCCTTCTCTTTAAACTGGCTTCTATGAACATAGCTACATCTCTTTGGTTATGGATCCGAGATTTTTTATCTACGAGAAGCCAACAAGTAAAACTATTTAAAACAATATCATCATCTGCTCCATGTCCAGCCGGAGTTTCTCAAGGATCGGTGATTTCTCCAATGTTATTTAATGTATACATCGATGACTTAGACGACGAAATTTCTACTAATCTGGCTATTGATACCTCCAAGTATGCCAATGCTTGCACGCTTGATCAAGCAGTAAGTGCTGGGGAAACAAGTTGTATCCAACATATTCAATCTTGGTCAGTTGCGAACACAATGACTATAAATGTCAAAAAAACAAAGGATATGTGGATTTGTTTTACGAAATCAGTGTCTGAACCCCCACCCATTTATACACGGAATACGTCTCACCTGTCTGGGGTCGCCTCCCAACTTATCTGGAAAACGAAATTGAACGAACTCAGACACGTTGCCTTTGAATCGTTGGTCAAAATAATGACTGCCTACAAAGCCTATGTGACAGAAGAAACGTGAAACACAGAGGATTATTAACGACCCCAGTCATCCATTTCACACCTTATTGCCCAAGTCGAACAATCCGTACGAGTTAAGGACTACTAGTAGTAATAATATACTGCCGCGAACCGAAAGGCATAAACGTTCTTTCCTCGCTCGCTCAAGTGCATATATCTAGTCATCTATAGTCTTATTTTATCTTCTCTTATTTGTATTGTATTGTTGTAATCCCCTTTCCTGTCATGCAATGAGTTTTCCATTTGGTCATACCATATTTGCGATATTCTGACCAAAGCAGAGATTGTCGAACGACCTTTAAGAAATGCATGATGGTTATCCTTTAAAATGAGATCCAAGTAATTTAGTTGCAGTTGGATCTTTTCCAGCACTTTGGCTAGCTGTGGAAGCACGGAGAATTGACAGAAATCGTTTTCAATATTGTTAGGTGGGGAAACTTTAGGAACAGGGGTTTTTAAAGCGTGTTTATACATTGTGAGGTATTTGCATTGAGTTGCACTACCTGTAATGATGTTATGGACTACAGGAGCCAAGTCTTCTGAGTACTGCCTCAGAAACCAATGTGGAATTCCATCAATGCCAGTTGCTTTTTAACCTTGATCATCTAAGGGCCTTTTTCTCCTGGCCTATTGACGGCGTAAGGGGGGCAGATTGCTTGAGGTAATGTTGCACATCGCTTAGTTTGTAGCTGGTGGCATTATATATAGCACTATCTTTCCAGGAGGTGGTGAAGGCTACCTGTAGTTTTTCAGCCAGGTCAAAAAGATCATAGTTTTTCCGGCCAGGTATAGAGGGATTTGCGGCACCATATATGCCATCTAGTGAGGAGATAGACGATCGGTAGACTAATCAAGAGATTAGCATTTGATACGTTCAGACGCAAACGGGATTCAACTTAGTTTGAATCTATTGTAATGACCCAATGAAGCCTTGTTTGCATTAGGTCAAAACAATACAATTATCCCATTTGCATCCACTTGCATCTAACCATAATAACTGCTATTTGCAACCGCGTCGTGACTATTACCACGCCGCTAAATGAAGCATTTCACGACTCTGTGGGAACGTAGAAGGTTCACGACGTTAGAATGGTTGATTCATAAAGTCAACCTAATAACAAATATGGAAGCGCTTTTTTCAATTTACTCATCACCAGGTTTTTCTAAAGGACTTTAAGTCTTTATTGTAACGCTTACTATTATTTAACGCTAATTATTAAGCAAACTTGATGCCGCGTCGTAAAGCCGTACCGCTTCTAGATCGTAAACTCTCTATTATCTTTGCAACGACAACGATCCTATAAAAGCTCGCCCAAAAGTGTTACATTATTTACTAAGCAAGTACCTGGTTTTGAATGACTAGCTTTGGCTTTGGGACATGCATCGTCTGAAACACAGTCATTGGAAATTTGATTTATAACTTGGCCGCAATTTGCTCTTGGTCGAAATGTTCAACTTACCTGGAATATTTCTTTTCTTTCCTTCAATTCCCTTCGTAACCTGCTAATCTCATGTTTAACCAGTTTCGTAAATAAAACTATATTCTTCGTGAAATATTTGTAATGTTCATCTGGTAGGCGGAGTAGCTAACAATTATAAGGTTTTTTTCAAGGTTAATTTGTTATTCGACGAAGGAAAACATTGCTCACCTCTCAGTATATTTCTGCATTACGTTCGAATCGTTTTCACTATTCAGCGTAATACAAAAACATACAACAATATTTAAGAACTTCGCAGTGCTATATTTTACACCATATTTCAAACAAAACTTGATATTTCACTCAATCTAAGATGCTCTTTTTGGCTGTAATAATTGATTCGTCCTTTTCGCCTAAATCATATTATTATGCAAGAGGTCTAATATTGTCAACATCTTTTGTTGTCCATTGGAAAAAAATGAGCTAGGGTCTTAAGACTCTCACTGTTTACAAAAGTAGACACTTCATATAAAAGGGTATTCAGTTTGATGACAAATTGGGTATCAAATTAATAGAAATGTCCACTGTACACCTGAACTGCAGCTTCTTCAAGAAATCCAAATACTTACCCATCCAAATGAATCTTTCGCACTTTTCTTTTCTCGAAGTTTGAGAAAGAAAAGCCACGAAATTTCATATTCGACGAAGAGAAATACTGCTGTAGTCTAAATGGTGCACTGTGTTCAAAGTGCTTTGACTAATCTCTGCTCAAGTGGGTAACCAGTTTGATAATAAACTTAATATCAAATTAAGTGATGTGCCTATACCACACGCCTGACCACAGCTTCTTCAAAAATCCAAATCCTTGCCGACCAAATGAATTTCTCTTGTCATTGTTTTAGAGACGAAATGCAAGAAATTTAATATTCGACGGACAAAAAACTGCTCTCTCAATAATTTTGCACTACTTCCAAAGCGTTTTGACCAATATGCGCTCAAGTGGCAGACATTACAGCGCTCGTGTAATACAAAAATATACAATAACATTTACAAACTTTGCAGGGCCATATTTTATACTATATTTCAACTAAAGTTTGAAATACTACTAAACACAAGATGTTCGTCTCAGTTGCAATAAAATTATATTTCGTTATTCTAGTATATAGCTGACATTTACTCACTTTATCAGGCAAAAGGTCCAATGCTGTTAACTCTTTTTGACGTTTCAATGTTCATTTCTATACTGCAAAAATGAGGGTGTTAATTCTCCCAAATGTTTACAAAAGTAAACACTTCCTATAATTGCATGGGTGTCCACTGAGTCTAATTATAAACTGGATGCCTCAATAAAAGAAGTGCTTACTTTACTATCCGCAGCTTCTTTGACGAATCCAAATTTTTGCCGTCTAAATCAATGAATTTCGCAGAGCTATTTTGCGCCATTTTTCAAATCAAACTTTTTTATTTGGCTAAATTTAAATTGTTCTTTTCCACTGTAATGATACATTTTGTTCTACTTCCAGCCATGATCAAAATTTACTTTATGATGCAAAAGAATCATTGATTTCAACTTAACTACTTTTGTGCAACACGTTTAGCAATGTTTACAAAGATAGGCACTTTGGCGTACTAGTTTGTAATAGCTTTGCTTTCTGATTATCCGCTTCTTGGAGAGATTTTTCACGACCCACTTTTGTTTGGTAACACGTTTTAGAGTGATCAAAGTCTATCATACCCTTAGTTCATGGATATTATCCACCGTTTTCGAGGTTGTCGGGGGTAAAACGTGGCGAAATTCAAGACAGTTGGACAAACATTGCGCAATTCATTCTGTTTGCATATACAAATAGTAAGTAATTCAACTGCAAATGAACATGGTCACTGTGCGTGAGGAGATTTTACTTTGTTGGCAGTATTGGACTGACTAAAGAAGATTCTGACCAAAAATAAATGCACTCCCACACTGTGCACTGGTTTCGTTAATGAAGCTTCAACATAACTCTCTTCAAAAATACGGTAGTCATCAAATACTTTGTAACTACGCAGCAGGCCCTTGTTTGTCATACTCTGTCGAACAGTCTGAGATCATCACTGAAGATATCGATAATCGAAGAGACCGGCAACTGAAATCATTGACATACTCGTGCGCTGAAGATAGTGGATCTTCGATTTCAATACCATGAATGATTAACTTGCATAGTCTAAGACCAGTATCATCATTTTACCCAAGGATTTGGATATCTCAAGCAACGCTGGTTTAAAGATACTCTGTTAGTGAAACGCCTCGTGCTTTTAAAAAGTTTCCAGTCACAAAGCGACAAATCCATATTTGAATTGAATTTTACTTCCTTTTTCTTGGCTTATACAGTTCAGTTAAATGAAAAGATTTTCGTTACACTTAGATAGATAGGTCCATGGTCAACATTTAGCTACTTGGCTGCCTCACTGATCTGTACATGGACTGCATAGCGCATCTACTAATAAAATTCATCAAAAAAGTGAAGCCAGAAGTAAATGTGCAATTCGCTTCTGGAGGCCCCACTTTTGTATAGATTTGAATTACATGCAGGATCATAGCTTTTGCGTGTTTTGGGCTTTTACACGTTGCTGATCGGGTCAATTTTTTTTTCACAAATGAAAAACCACGCGAGGAGACTGTTGTAAAATCGGATTTACATGTTCGCATGAGCGGACTTACGGCGTCGGTAAATAAGTTTGTTTCAAGCACACGAAGGGTATTTTCACTACCCTCAAAACATAAGCTATCTTTGCATGTATCAATACACATTATGAGTATTTTCGACTCCAAGTGTGTTATTATTTGTGTTTAAATTTGGTCTCAAGTGTGAATAGGCTTGTGTATTTTACAACAGCCAACTCTTACTCCATGCTGTACACTATTTGCGAGTCATTTTTGCTTTTTTTCGCCATGCAGCTGGATTGTTTCATCAAATTTTCATATAATCATCTAGTTGAATCACTAAATGTATATTTTGAGTGTATTTCAAGCGCATGTATTCTTTGTAGACTTGAAACAAACTTGCTTTGCCGAAGCTCCATCCACCCATGCGAACATGTAAATCCGATTTTACATAGTTCTAAAGGCGAAAGAACGGCAATTTTTCACCCAAAAATCTCCTGGCATGGTTCTTCATTTGTGATGAAAGAATCGGGTCGATCAGTAAAAGCAAAAAAAAACGCAAAAATATGATTCTGTAATACAAATCCATACAAAAGTGGGGCCAGTCTATGCACAGATCAGTGGGCTGTATGAACTGAATTGAGTAACTATTGAAAATTTTTGTAATGTACACAGTATACATGTTACCCTACCCTATAACTCTTTATTTTCACGACAGTGAATTATTATTTTCCTAATCTGTTTATCCTAGCCCATCCATGTCAAGGCATGTATAGGAGGAAACCGTATAGTATCCGGAGGAAACTCATGACTTTCTGCGGAGTAGTTGACGGACTCATCTCATATGAGACAGCTTCAGCGCATGCTGACAATCGATTCCACAACCTCATTGGGGAAAGGCACTTGCTCTAACTACTGCGCCAACCCAAGCCTAATTAGCTTGCGTGCAGTCGAAACAGAAATGCCCAAAGCGAGTTCCTCGAATTCCTTCTGTGTCGACTGCTACAGGCCAACAGGCTGAGGTGTGATTTTTGCATACTGAGGCCGCTTAATAGAGGTTTAACTGCTGCACAATTTGAACGAGGATTGCCGTTAGGAATATTTGTTAAACCATACATGCGTGTTACGACGTTCTCACACAATACACTTACTGTGTAATTGAGGGGGATTGAAAAAGACAGACGGAGGAAACGTAATCATGTGAGGTAATGAGAGGATGAAGTAACGTATTTTAACGGTCAATACCTGCGTAAATGTATGATTCAAGCTACATAACAGTCAAAAACAATGCCAAACAATGATGATATATCACGAGGCATGTAGAATGCGTTAGTTAAGGACAGCATGATTTTGACGAAGGCACTCAGTGAGAAAGAAGACGTCAGTGAGAAAGAAATAATAGATTTTGATAGATATCCTTGTAAAATAATGTGAGCTTGATGGTAAAGCTTCATAAAATAGTGAGAAAAAAACAACGCAAAAATTCAATGCCCATCTTCACTTTATCGTTTTAATAGCAGGCAAACATTGGTACGGCAGAACCATTTGCTTTAAATGGTCAGTTAGGCCTAGTTTAGACGTTGCACTTGTGTCGAGTTAAATTTAGTTTGGACAAACGCGGCTAATATGGGTTCTAAGTGCGGCTGTTATTCATACGTAGAATTTGAGATGGATTCAATTGACGGAAATAATTAGCTTACATGAAGTATATCTCATTCGTGATGCCCGCCATGTTTAAGTTATTTCAGCAGCAGCGTCTGCGCATGTTCACTATCAATCTGCTAGCCGGGGGAGGGAATTTCTACAATTGCATACTAAAATCTCTTTGTTGAAAATTTAATTTTACTCGACCAAAATTCGACGTATGAAGTAACGCCGCTTTTGTGTCGCATAATCCATGATGCAGTCATAAACTTGACACGAGTTTGACTCAGGTTTAACAATGTATTTATACGTCGATCTTTTGACGGATTTGTGATAGATTTTTGAAAAAAAATTAAATTTAACTCGACAGAAGTGCGACGTCTAAACTAGGCCTTACACACATACATACATTCAAACTGTTGTTATGTCACGCTAGCCTCTCAAGAGCCAGTAATTTGCTGGTTTCCATGACGGGCAGTGGCGTAGCCAGCGGTCCTGCATGTCCTGCAATGCAGGACTAACATTTTTTCAAAATGTGTTGGAAAATACCTTGATATAAATTTTTTAAATTGCAGTACATCTTAACTAAGTTTTGCGGTGTTCTTTAATTGTAGCCATAAATCGAAAATCAAATCGATTATCTTACGCCGCCCCAAGATCGCAAATTTCACGGCTTGGCTGAAATATTATAAACTGATCTTTGCCATGGTAACAAGAGGTTTTGGAATGTTTTGAAATTCGCAACGCGTGATTCATGTGTAGTTTGCGTGAAAAACGCGTTTGAGTTTCGTGTCTCACGAATTTTAGTCCTGCAATTTTAGAATTGCAGGACCAACCAATAATATTTCATATGGCGTTTCTTTGTTTCTGATTGGCTTACAAGGTTTGCGCATGCCCAGTGCAGCGGTTCTCCAAGTTCTAGTCCTGCAATTTTGAAAATGCAGGACTATATGAGGCGTACAACCTGTGAACCTGTTTGACAACAACAGCTTTTTCCTCGTAGCTTTCCGCCTGAGTGCGCAAACAATTTCGAAGGTAGCACATGATGTAGTGATTGTCTTGTTATTGAAATGTCTTCTTCGGCCGAAATAGACATTGCTTTAGAGTTATTGATTGATGAAACCCTTTAGTGCACGGTTGTTGCCGAGCATAATATTAATATTATTGTTAAACAATGAGAGAATGACCAACGCCAGATCTTCCTATACAACCCGAATGGCAAGAGTTTTAAAATCCTGGTGTGGTAACGAAGAACGAATGACTTTGTGGATGTATTTCACCACGGGTAAGAATGCTTTGCTGGCCCTGTCTTTGTTATCCGTAGGTAAATCGTCTGCTTGGACCTATAAAACAGACTACTGCAACATACGGAGTGTCACATGCACGAGTGTTCGTGTTATTCAAGTGCATGTGGTTAAAAGACTTACAAAAGTGTAATGATACTGTAAAATAACGCAAAAAGCGGGCAGTCTTAAGCTGTTCTAGACATGCTGATGAGCTCTGTAGAGCGAAGCAGTCGTTATATTTAATTCTGCTATGGCTGAACTTCGTTTAATTGGTACTAAATACAAACACTTTTTTCTGTAATGTGGAAATTTTTCCCATATTATTGCTCGTTCAAGTTAAAAAAGATACGGACATTCTATTGCCAGATCGCTGCAAATGGCATTTTCAGAGGTCTAAATTTCAAAATTATCTGGGGGAGCATGCCCCCAGACCCCCCCTAGTTAGCTCGCGCCTTCGGCGCTCGCTACCCTCCGTATAATAATAATAATAATAATAATAAAATCTATTTCTATACCGCCATTTCCTTAAGCTCAATGGCGCTTTACAGTATTTTAGAATCTAAAAGTTATCACATTTACATGCATTAGGTTATTTACATTATAGAAGAAATGGCTGGACAATTTATTATCACTACACTATATGTAGTACTTTTAAGTGAAAAAGTTAAAAACTGATATGCAGTTACTCATAGAATTTTGTATACAAGTG
>JAOBYK010450455.1:0-14275 GCA_025434845.1 Phenganax subtilis | reverse complement strand
ACCGGGCAAGCCTGCCTTGCCGAGATCCCGGTTGAATCAGCCGACATCTCGCCATGCCAGACTAATATGAATGCCTCGACTGAGCTGAAAGCTTTTTGTCAATTAAAGTCTTTTTGTAGCTATTTTTCAAGATTTTGAACGCCAAATAGCGAAAAGAAGAAATAACAGAATACTTTGATTTATTTCTATAACTGAATTAATATGAAATAGTGAGTTTAAAAGAAAAGAGCATTTTCTTCACGGAAACCAAGTCTATCAAAAACAATTTTAATCCCGCCTGATCGGGCCGGCCCGGCTCATAAGAATTGTCGCTAGGAGGATTATTTGGCAATTTTATTTCCATACAAAGAGCAATTGCCATTTGTTTTTCATGGAAATCAATATTACCTTATAACCTCGCTGCCTCGTTTCCAAAGCAGCGTGTGCTGGGCAGCACCACATATAAATTCAATAAAAATAAAAACTATTACACAATGTCATTCAAATGCACATAGCATGAAGATTGCAAATGTATGGTAAAACTGAGAAAATTTTCAGGTAAAGTTATCCTACCCCCCCGAAGTGCAACAGTTTCGCGACGTCCCTGATCCTTAGGTCATGTAAAAACATGAACGTACTTTTAAACTTTTCAGGATAATGATCTCCAAAGAATGTCGTAGTGACATGAGCAGTATAAAAACTTTAACTACATCCCACGAAAGATGGCAACTCCAGGAATGGAGTCAAACCTTCGCACACTTTGTTAGGGAAAAAAGCTCATTCCTTGACGTCACATGAGGAAAATACGCATACACTTGTAATTTCCGCGATATACCCCTTACTATACCTGTCAATTCAGCCTTCCTAAACAGTTCGGTTACAGGCCTCCTTATGAGCTAATTCGGCCCTGGGTATAGGTAAGCTAGCGCGCTTATCTAGCGCGCTAATATAGGTAAGCTAGCGCGCTTACGAAATGCGCTGTTAAGGCAGATTTCCATTCAGTGCAAAATGTCGCGCCATCGATATTTTGCGATCGCTTTCTTTGAAATGTGTCCCTTGAACCACATCTAATGAGATGCGTTCCGCATTGCAGCTGATAATTCAAAACACAGCGATTGCAAAATCGCGATCGCGCGACATTTCGCACTGAATGGAAATCCGCCTTTATCAGGAGTTATGATGGTTTACCTAGGTTTCTTACAAACAATCATTGTCACTACATTTTAAATCAAAGTAATATGCAATTATGCCGCATAATTTGTATAACAAACTTGATATGCTGCAGGGATGTATCAACACTTGAAATAAATATGTTATCTTTGCAATAAATGTCGCTAATGAAAATATTTCGAGAAATTTTTCGCGCATTAGAATGACATCACAAACGTTACCCATCATCCGTTTCTCTGACGCAAGCCCATAAAAGGACTGACGTCATAATAGAGATTGTCTTAATTGACTGCGAGCACACACAAATACTTACTTCGAGATCATTTGAAATTTTTCAAGGTTTATTACAATGGAAGTTTTTTCAAACGAAGAGATTCAGTGGTCCAAAACTCAATATGAACAAACTTGTCGAAATCAGAGGGAAGAGCAAGAATTTCTTTCAGAATCATTAAAAGTTCATCGAGATGAAATTGTTCGAGGCGGGAAAAGCATTTGTGAAGCAAGCGAAACTCCCTATGAAGTCTCGACCATGACAGAATTTTCAGATGAAATTTGCAAGACTGCTAAGAAACTGGTGGATGAAGTGATTTCGAACACGCTACATGAAATCAATGAAATTGCATGGGAAAACAATGGTAAAGCTCAATGTTGCGATGAAACCAAAAAGATCGACATTGAACGACCCACAAAAACCAATGAGAACATTTACTCTCAAGTCACTGCCAAGGAAGTAGAAGAAATCGATGATCAAATTCGCGACTCTGCAAAGAAGATAGTTACCCAAGCGATCTTAAATGCTTTCGTTGACATTATTATAACGGATGCATTGAATGAAGTTAATGATGAACTTGCAGAAGAAAAACTTCGTTCAGTGGATCAGTATCGTAATGAAATAACATCTTCTAAAGATACTTGCTCCGGATGGCCAAACACTTTCGAGGTCCACGTTTCTGAGACTGAGGGTAGCTCAGTTCAAGAATTGAGCGCTCCATGTCCACCTGAACTAGAGCAACCACGTTCTGGATGTATGGAGATGAAACATATATTTCCCGTGGAGCGAGAGGACAAGCATCATCCAACCTCCCTCATGGAAAAGACTGTTGAGTTTGATGTTTCAAATCCAGTGGACAATGTTGAAGAAACCCGAAAGACAGAGGTTGAAAAGACAGACGTTTTCACCCACAAGGTAATTTGAAATGATAATTTCTCCCACACCACTAGATAAAAGCAATGTTCTGTAGACAAACAACTAGGGTTTATCATTTTCCATCTTGAATGTTCAATGGCAAATCGAAACACAGTGTTCTAATATTTTCAGAGTATAGCAGAAGACACCGAAGACTCAAAGAAACAACAACGTTCAGACTATCCAAGAATAACGAACAAGAAGAAAAGTTCAAACAAACTTGAGGAGAATAATAGAAGTGGGAAGAAAGCAGTGAAGAACAACAAGTCGAGAAATTTCCGCCAACGATTCTTTTCAGTATTTTGTTGTTGTTGGGGAAGTAGAGAATGAACAAAGAGAAATGTGAACATTATTAAGAAACAAATTTATATATATTTTTATTGAACTATTCAGCGTTGTTCATAAATTCTTGTCAGCGCGATTAGATAATTTGTTGTTATTATAATATCACAATTTAAAGCATATTTGTTAATAAATGTTTAAATTTTAAAAAACGTATTTATCTGTCATACAGTTTGTGTTTTGCCGCAAATTAACATTTCCAATTTTGATTATATAGTTCTAATTTGAAGTTGGTTAAAATCGAAGGAAATACATTTCTTGCACGGAACACTCGATTTATCGCAGTCGGTGTAGAGGCTAGCCAACAACTCTTCACTTTTTGTTAAGTACTGCCAGGAATCCCCTTTCCTCATCCTTGTTTCCAAGGGCTGGTTGTTCAAAGTTGGGTTAGCATAACCCTGGGTTAGTGTTGTACTGTAACCAAAATTTGAAACTCGTTCAAATTAAATTTTGGAAAAGTTTTTGCTCAAAATCTTTCCTTTCATGAGTAGTTTAATCCGTCAAAGTTTCAAAAAATAATATTGCTTCAACACAGGGATATAAAACGGTGGGTTAAATTTAAACCTAGGTTAGCTGCTAACCCACCTTTGAACAACCGGCCCCAGGTGTTCTAGTTCGAGGGAGGCTTCAGCACGAGGATAAACCAGATAAGTTCTAATTTGAAGTTGGTTAAAATCGAAGAAAATGTATTTCTTGCACGGAACACTCGATTTATCGCAGTGGTTGAAGGGGCTAGCCAAGATTGCGGTGTTATTTTCAGAACAACTTTTCACTTGTTGTTAAGTACTGCCAGGAATCCCCTCTCCTCATTCTTGTTTCCAGGTTTTCTAGCTCGAGGAAGGCTTCAGCACGACGATAAAGCAGATAAGTCGTAAGATCTGGGCACAACTAGGGCCGAGTTAGCTCATAAGGAGGCCTGTAACCGAACTGTTTGGGAAGACCAAATAGACAGGTATAGTAAGGGGGTATATCGCGGAAATTTTTGTTTTCTCACCTATCCAAAAATTTTTCCGTTATTGAAATATTATTATCCAATTAATAGCTAAGGAAGGAATCTGTATTTACAAAAAATAAAACGCAATTATAGAATACAAGTTGTGTACTAGTGATAGATAACTGATTTGCTTTCGTCGTAAGACCCCATCGATAGACTATCGGAAAAACTTGAATTTATACCTTTGAAGTTTCTTAGCTTTCTAAATTCTATTTAAAAATGTCTCTTTTCGGGCTTGGAGGCCCCGTTTTTGATGGAGATCGCATAAGCTATAGACTACCTAGGTTACTACTAATAAATCCGGCCCTGGGTATACGACGACTCGCTTTCGTGCACTTTTGAGCCACTCAGTTCTATTCAACAAGCAGTGCGTTAGCATTAGAATTATCTCGTATGATTTAGAAAACGCTCCTGTCTAGTTGCACGAAGGATGAACAGATAAATTGCAGTTGCAACCAGCTCATTCACCTCCATCTTATTCAACTGTTTCCCCTGAAAAAAATAAAATCTAAAACAGGCATTGCGACCAGAATTATCAACCGAAGCAAGAATGAATTTCTCTACAGTCAGGGACGTCGCCACCGGGTGTGTGTGGGGGGGTGTAACACCCCCCCCCCCCCATAATGACTTTAAAACAAAAATCAGGTAAAAACAAAACACAATTCAGGTAAAAATCAGGTAAACTTACACTGTCAACAGAACTTTAGCGTTAAAGTATCAATTTAAATTTATTCTTCAGTTGTGGAGCGATTGTCAATAATAATAGTCAATTCCAATAAGTTTTCGTATGTGTTTTATTTAAGAATCGTGAACATGACAGCAAGTGATTTGGTTTGATTGAGCAGAGTGGGAAATATAGACTGTGTAGTTTCGACTGTGCTGTTGAAATATTTGCAAGGTGTTTTTATATGTTAACTAGTTTAGGCGAGACGCAAAAGCCATTAGGTTGGTAATACATTATTGAGGCGTATTCTCATGCAATGACATTAGGCGATAGCATGTTCTACAAGGCTGGTAAAGAAATTGGCTGTTCTCAAGAACCGAATAATCCTTTTGTGAACAGAAACACAAACACTTCACATACTTGCATTGCACACATTTTGAAACCAAAAGCATGAATAAGGACGAGTTAAACTTTAGAACAAAAATGTTACTGATTGGACGAGAACATATAGCGGTGAATTTCATATTACTTATAATATTTAAGTTATATTAACTGGTAACTAGAATAAAATGAAATCTTTGCAAGCATTTTTTAGGGGAAATCATTCAGTAAAGTAGGCATTAGTTTTGCTAAAAACTTATAATAGCTGTAGTCGTAATTATCTAGATGCCAAACGAGCTTTAGGCCCTGTGCGTATGAGCCAGGCTAGCCCGGCAACACCCAGATCTCGTTTTGTAACTTCTGTTTATAATATTTTGACATTTGTTTCACATGGACACCGGGCAAGCCTGCCTTGCCGAGATCCCGGTTGAATCAGCCGACATCTCGCCATGCCAGACTAATATGAATGCCTCAACTGGGCTTTTTGTCAATTAAAGTCTTTTTATCCGCGCTATTTTTCAAGACTTTGAACGCCAAATAGCGAGAAGAAGGAATAACAGAATACTTTGATTAATTTGTATAACTGAATTAACATGAAATAGTGAGTTTAAAAGAAAAGAACATTTTCTTCACGGAAACCAAGTCTATCGAAAACAATTTTAATCCCGCGTGATCGGGCCAGCCCGGCTCATAAGAACCGTCGCTAGCAGGATTATTTGGCCATTTTATTTCCATAGAAAGAGCAATTGCCAATTGTTTTTCATGGAAATCAACATTACCTTTTAACCTCGCTGCCTCTTTTCCAAAGCAGCGTGTACTGGGCAGCACCACAAATAAATTCAATAAAGATAAAAACTACTACACAATGTCATTCAAATGCAAATAGCATGAAGACCGCAAATTTATGGTAAAACTGAGAAAATTTTCAGGTAAAGTTATTCTACACCCTCCTAAGTGCAACAGTTTCGCAACGTCCCTGACTATACAGTCCTTAGGTCATGTAAAAACACGGACGTACTTTTAAACTTTCCAGGATAATGATCTCCAAAGAATGTCGTAGTGACATGAGCAGTGTAAAAACTTTAACTACATCCCACGAAAGATGGCAACTCCAGGAATGGAGTTAAATCTTCGCACAATTCGTTAGGGAAAAAGACTCATTCCTTGACGTCACATGAGGAAAAGATGCATAAACTTGTAATTTCCGCGATATACTCCTTACTATACCTGTCTATTTAGCCTCACCGAACAGTTCGGTTACAGGGGCCTTGCGACCAGAATTTGCAACCGAAGCAAGAATGAATTTCGCTGTAGTCCTTAGGTCATGTAGAAACACGAACGTACTTTTAAATTTTTCAGGATAATGATCTCCAAAGAATGTCATATATTGACATGAGCAGTAATTATGCGGCATAATTGCATATTACTTTGATTTAAAATGTAGTGACAATGATTGTAAGAAACCTAGGTAAACCATAATAACTCCTGATAAAGGCGGATTTCCATTCAGTGCGAAATGTCGCCCGGTCGCGATTTTGCGATCGCTGTTCTTTGAATTATCAGCTGCAATGCGGAACGCATCTCATTAGATGTGGTTCAAGGGACACATTTCAAAGAAAGCGATCGCAAAATATCGACCGCACGACATTTTGCACTGAATGAAAATCTGCCTTTACAGCGCATTTCATAAGCGCGCTAGGAACAATAATCGCAAATCAATAGCACTGAATTGCGTCATTCATCATGCGACTTCATCTAACGAGCCTTTTTTCCTATACAAGTTGTGCCATCTTTGGCGGGATGTAGTTACAGTTTAATTTGTATAACAAACTTGATATGCTGCAGGGATGTATCAACGCTTGAAATAAATAAATTATCTTTGCGATAAATGTTGCTAATGAAAATATTTCGAGAAATTTTTCGCTCATTAGAATGACATCACAAACGTTACCCATCATCCGTTTCTATGACGCAAGCCCATAAAAGGATTGACGTCATAATAGAGATTGTCTTAATTGATTGACTGCCAGCACACACAAACACTTTCTTCGAGTTCATTTGAAATTTTTCAAGGTTTATTACAATGGAAGTTTCTTCAAACGAAGAGATTCAATGGTCCAAAACTCAATATGAACAAACTTGTCGAAATCAGAGGGAAGAGCAAGAATTTCTTCCAGAATCATTAAAAGTTCATCGAGATGAAATTGTTCGAGGTGGGAAAAGCACTTGTGAAGCAAGCAAAACTCCCTATGAAGTCTCGATCATGACAAAATTTTCAGATGAAAATTGCAAGACTGCTAAGAAACTTGTCGATGAAGTGATTTCGAACGCACTACATGAAATCAATGAAATTGCAAGGGAAAACGATGGTAAAGCTCAATGTTGCGATGAAACCAAAAAGATCGACATTGAACGACGCACAAAAACCAATGAGAACATTTACTCTCAAGTCACTGCCAACGAAGTAGAAGAAATCGATGATCAAATTCGCGACTCAGGAAAGAAGATAGTTACCCAAGCGATCTTAAATGCTTTCGTTGACATTATTATGACGGATGCATTGAATGAAGTTAATGATGAACTTGCAGAAGAAAAACTTCGTTCAGTGGATCAGTGTCCTAATGAAATAATATCTTCTAAAGATTTTTGCTCCGGATGGCCAAACACTTTTGAGATCCACGCTTCTAGGACTGAGGGTAGCTCAGTTCAAGTATTGAGCGCTGGATGTCCACCTGAACCAGAGCAGCCACGTTCTGGATGTAATGAGATGAAACATATATTTCCCGTGGAGCTAGAGGACAAGCATCATCCAACATCTCCCATGGAAAAGACTGTTGAGTTTGATGCTTCAAATCTAGTGGACAATGTTGAAGAAACCCGAAAGAAAGAGGTTGAAAAGACAGAAGTTTTCACCTACAAGGTAATTTGAAATGATAATTTCTGCCACACCACTCGATAACAGCAATGTTCTGTAGACAAACAAATAGGATTTGTCATTTTCCATCTTGAACGTTCAATGGCAAATAGAAACAATCCAACCAGCTATTTAATGGTAAGTTCTTTAATCATAAACACAGTGTTCTAATTTTTTCAGAGTATAGAAGAAGACGCCGAAGACTCAAAGAAACAAAAACTTTCAGACTATCCAAGAATAACGAACAAGAAGAAAAGTTCAAACAAACTTGAGGAGAATAATAGAAGTGGGAAGAAAGCAGTGAAGAACAACAAGTCGAGAAATTTCCGCCAACGATTCTTTTCAGTATTTTGTTGTTGTTGGGGAAGTAGAGAATGAACAAAAAGAAATGTGAAAATTATGAAGAAACAAATTTATATATATTTTTATTGAACTAATTGCAGCGTTGTTCATAAATTCTTGTCAGCGCGATTAGATAATTCGTTGTTATTATAATATCATAATTTAAAGCATGTTTGTTAATAAATGTTTAAATTTTTAAGAACATATTTATCTGTCGTACAGTTATGTGTTTTTCCACAAATTAACATTTCCAATTTTGATTATATAGTTCTAATTTGAAGTTGGTTAAAATCAAAGGAAATGCATTTCGTGCACGGAACACTCGATTTATCGCAGTCGTTGTAGAGGCTAGCCAACAACATTTCACTTCTTGTTAAGTACTGCCAGGAATCCCCTTTCGTCATCCTTGTTTCCAGGTGTTCTAGTTCGAGGAACGCTTCAGCACGAGAATAAACCAGATAAGTCGTAAAAAGGTCTGGGCACGACCAGGGCCGAATTGGCTTATAAGGAGGCCTGAAACCGAACTGTTCGGGAATGCAAAATAGACAAGTATAGTAAGGGGGTATATCACGGAAATTTTTATTTGCTCACCTATCCAAAATATTTTTCCGTTTTTGAAATATTATTGTCCAATTAATAACTAAGGAAGGAATATGTATTTACAAAAAAGAAAAAGCGATTATAGAATACAAGTTATGTACTAGTGCTAGATAATTGATTTGCTTTCGTGGTAAGACCCCACCTATAGACTATCCGAAAGTTTCTTAGCTTTCTAAATTCTATTTAAAAATGTCTCTTTTCGGGCTTGGAGGCCCCGTTTTGATGGAGATCCCATAAGCTATAGACTACCTAGGTTACTGCTAATAAATCTGGCCCTGGATATACGACGACGCTTTCGTGCACTTTTGAGCCACTCAGTTCTATTCAACAAGCAGCTTTTTAGCGTTAGAATTATCTCGTATGAGTTAGAAAACGCTCCTGTTTAGTTGCACGAAGGATGAACAGATAAACAGCAGTTGCAACAAGCTCAATCATCTCCATGCCATTCAACTATTTCCGTTCAAAAAAAAAAAAATCTAAAAGAGGCATTGCGACCAGAACCGAAGTAAAAGTGAATTTCGCTACAGTCCTTAGGTCATGTAAAAACACGAATGCACTTTTAAATTTTTCAGGGTAATGATGTCCAAACAATGTCATAGTGACATGAGCAGTATAAAAACTCTAACTACATCCCTCGCAAGATGGCAACTCCAGGAATAGAGTCAAATTTTCGCACAATTTGTTAAGGAACAAGGCTCATTACTTGACGTCGCATGAGGAAAAGACGCATATACTTGTAATTTCCGCGATATACCCCTTACTATACCTGGGGCCGGTTGTTCGAAGCGCGTTTAGCTTAAACGGTGGATAAGTTCAAAATAGAAGTCATATTCATGCACTCCTTGAACAACGAAATTGAAAGTTTTTTAGCTGAATACTATTACTATGCATTTACCTATGGTTTAATTAGATAAGATTTTTTTTGAAAGTTCTAGAAAATGTGTGGGAGTGTTTTTGAATTCTGACTTATGCACCGTTTAAGCTAAACGGCGTACGAACAACCGGCCCCTGACTATTTAGCCTTCCCGAACAGTTCGGTTACAGGGGACATTCCACCAGAATTTTCAACCGAAAAACAAGAATAAATTTCGCTGTAGTCCTTAGGTCATGTAGAAACACCAACGTACTTTTAAATTTTTCAGGATAATGATCTCCAAAGAATGTCATATATTGACATGAGCAGTATTTAAACTGTAACTACATCCCGCCAAAGATGGTGAGTCCTGGAATGGAGTCAAATCTTCACACAACTTGTAAGGGAAAAAAGGCTCATTACATGAAGTCGCATGATGAATGACGCACAAACTTGTGAAACGTAAGAAATTTCCACTTCAACTTTATGTTTCAGGTCATCTAAAAGCACAAGCATTGTCCACTTACAATGATCTGCCGTTTCTCTTGATGCCCTAATAAACTGATATCATATCGATGTGCTGTTGATAACTTTTCATTCTAAAATTTGTCGTTATCAAACAAAATTTAGTACAAGACTGAAATTGTTACAAATGGCAGTAATGCACATGAATAGTTATGGTCATTCAACTCTGCATCTCAAAATGAAAAACAGAAAGTAATGAAATAAAAAAGTTCTTATGATATAATTAATTCAGTGCTATTGATTTGTTGTGATTACTGTTCCTAGCGCGCTTATGAAATGCGCTGTTAAGGCAGATTTTCTATTCAGTGCAAAATATCGCGCGATCGATATTTTGCGATCGCTTTCTTTTCAAATGTTTCCCTTGAAGCACATCTAATGAGATGCGTTCCGAATTGCAGCTGATAATTCAAAAGACAGCGATCGCAAAATCGCGATCGCGCGACATTTAGCACTGAATGGAAATCCGCCTTTATCAGGAGTTATTATGGTTTACCTAGGTTTCTTACAAACAATCATTGTCACTACATTTTAAATCAAAGTAATATGCAATATGCTGCATAATTTGTATAACAAACTTGAGTATGCCGCAGGGATGTATCAACGCTTGAAATAAATAAATTATCTTTGCAATAAATGTGGCTAATGAAAATATTTCGAGAAATTTTTCGCCCATTAGAATGACATCACAAATGTTACCCATCATCCGTTTCCATGACGCAGGCCCATAAAAGGACTGACGTCATAATGAAGATTGTCTTAATTGATTGACTGCGAGCACACACAAACACTTTCTTCGAGTTCATTTGAAATTTTTCAAGGTTTATTACAATGGAAGTTTCTTCAAACGAAGAAATTCCGTGGTCCAAAACTCAACATGAACAAACTTTTCGAAATCAGAGGGAAGAGCAAGAATTTCTTCCAGAATCATTAAAAGTACATCGAGATGATATTGCACGACGCGGGAAAAGCACTTGTGAAGTAAGCGAAACTCCCTCTGAAGTCTCGATCATAACAGAATTCACAAATGAAATTTGCAAGACTGCTAAGAAACTTGTCGATGAAGTGATTTCGAATGCACTACATGAAATCAATGAAACTGCAAGGGAAAACGATGGTAAAGCTCAATATTGCGATGACGCCAAAAAGATCGAAATTAAACGACGCACAAAAACCAATACTTACGAAGTAACCAAGAATGAGAACATTTACTCTCAAGTCACTGCCAAAGAAGTAGAAGAAATCGATGATCAAATTCGCAACTTCGCAAAGAAGACAGTTACCCAAGCGATCTTAAATGCTTTCGTTGACAATATTATGACGGATGCATTGAATGAAGTTAATGATGAACTTGCAGAAGAAAAACTTCGTTCAGTGGATCAGTATCGCAATGAAATAACATCTTCTAAAGATACTTGCTCCGGATGGCCAAACACTTACGAGGTCCATGCTTCTAGGACTGAGGGTAGCTCAGTTCAAGTATTGAGCGCTGGATATCCACCTGAACCAGAGCAACCATGTTCTGGATGTAAGGAGATGAAACATATATTTCCCGTGGAGCGAGAGGACAAGCATCATCCAACCTCCTCCATGCAAAAGACTGTTGTGTTTGATGTTTCAAATCCAGTGGACAATGTTGAAGAAACCCGAAAGAAAGAGGTTGAAAAGACAGAAGTTTTCACCTACAAGGTAATTTGAAATGATAATTTCTGCCACACCACTCGATAACAGCAATGTTCTGTAGACAAACAAATAGGATTTGTCATTTTCCATCTTGAATGTTCAATGGAAAATCGAAACAATCCAACCAGCTATTTATTGGTAAGTTATTTAATCATAAACACAGTGTTCTAATTTTTTCAGAGTATAGCAGAGGACACCGAAGACTCAAAGAAAGAAAAACTTTCAGACTATCCAAGAATAACGAACAAGAAGAAAAGTTCAAACAAACTTGAGGAGAATAATAGAAGTGAGAAGAAAGCTGTGAAGAACAACAAGTCGAGAAATTTCCGCCAACGATTCTTTTCAGTATTTTGTTGTTGTTGGGGAAGTAGAGAATGAACAAAAAGAAATGTGAAAATTATGAAGAAACAAATTTATATATATTTTTATTGAACTATTCAGCGTTGTCCATAAATTCTTGTCAGCGCGATTAGATAATTCGTTGTTATTATAATATCATAATTTAAAGCATATTTGTTAATAAATGTTTAAATTTTTAAAAACATATTTATCTGTCATACAGTTTGTGTTTTGCCACAAATTAACATTTCCAATTTTGATTATATAGTTCTAATTTGAAGTTGGTTAAAATCGAAGGAAATGCATTTCGTGCACGGAACACTCGATTTATATCGCAGTCGTTGTAGAGGCTAGCCAACAACTTTCCACTTGTTGTTAAGTACTGCCAGGAATCCCCTTTTATTCATCCTTTTTTCCAGGTGTTCTAGTTCGAGAAACGCTTCAGCACGAGGATGAACCAGATAAGTCGTAAGAAGATCTGGGCACGACCAGGGCCGAATTGGCTTATAAGGAGGCCTAAAACCGAACTGTTTGGGAATGCCAAATAGATAGGTATAGTAAGGGGGTATATTGCGGAAATTTTTGTTTGCTCACCTATCGAAAAATTTTTCCATTATTATCCAATTAATAACTAAGGAAGGAATATGTATTTACAAAAAATAAAATGCAATTATAGAATACAAGTTGTGTACTAGTGCTAGATGGCTGATTTGCTTTCGTGGTGAGACTCCACCTATAGACTATCCGAAAAACGTGAATTATGCCGTATGATTTAGAAAACGCTCCTGTCTAGTTGCACGAAGGATAAACAGATATATTGCAGTTGCAACCAGCTCATTCACCTCCATGTTATTCAACTGTTTCCCCTCAAAAAAATAAAATCTAAAAGAGGCATTGCGACCAGAATTATCAACCGAAGCAAGAATGAATTTCGCTACAGTCAGGGACGTCGCTACCGGGTGTGGGTGGGGGTGTAACACCCCCACTCCACCCCCGTAATGACTTCAAAACAAAAATCCGGTAAAAACAAACCACAATTCAGGTAAAAATCAGGTAAACTTACACTGTCAATAGAACTTTAGCATTAAAGTATCAATTTAAATTTATTCTTCAGTTGTGGAGCGATTTGTCAATAATAATAGTGAACACCAATAAGTTTTCCTATGTGTTTTATTTAAGAATCGTGAACATGACAGCAAGTGATTTGGTTTGATTGAGCCGAGTGCGAAATATAGACTGTGTGGTATCAACTGTGCTGTTGAAATATTTGCAAGGTGTTTTTATATGTTCACTAGTTTAGGCGAGACGGAAAAGCAATTAGGTTGGTGATACATTATTGAGGCGTATTCTCATGCAATGACATTAGGCGATAACATGTTCTAAATTCTTACAAGGTTGGCAAAGAAATTGGCTGTTCTCAAGAACTGAATAATCCTTTTGTGAACAGAAACACAAACACTTCACACTTGCATTGCACACATTTTGAAACCAAAAGCATGAATAAGGACGAGTTAAACTACAGAACAAAAATGTTACTGATTGGACGAGAACATATGGCGATAAATTTCATGTTACTTATAATACTTAGGTTATATTAACTGGTAATTGGAATAAAATAAAATCTTTGCAAGCATTTTTTACGAAAAATCATTCAGTAAATTAGGCATTAGTTTTGATAAAAACTTATAATAGCTGTATTAGTAGTATAACACCCCATCCAGCACCGGACGTGACGTCACACAGAGTGACCGGAAGGTGACATAACCTTAGGTAACGTTACCAGGCGAAGGGACGTTACCGGCTGAAGTAACGTTACCCTTTGAAGTGACGGACCGTGCACGTACGATGCTCGTGAGTCTGGTGACGTTACTAGGTGAGGTGACGTTACCGGCTAAGGTGACGTTACCAAGCGAGGAGACGTACCGGGCACGTGCGATACTGGCCACACATTTACAAAAATATTAAACAACTCTTCTTGCTTCTCCCTTAAATTCAGTATTTAGACTATATAGCCATGTGACACCAGGATGGCCGAGTGGTTAAGGCGTTGGACATAAGTTCCACTGTGCGATTGCACGCGTGGGTTCGAATCCCACTCTTGGTAACATGTAGTTTGTCCATTTTGCAAAATTTTACATAGGATCTTAAATACGTTTCCTAGTTTGATGCGATCTATATTATTAACCCTCAATTCAAAGGAAGGAAAAAAGGGGGTAATACGAATACGACATTGTATTGATTTTAGAGCAAAATATGCTTGGAAGCATGCGTAAATTAACACGCAGACACAGTTTAACGTCTGTAAC
>JAOBYK010450344.1:0-14276 GCA_025434845.1 Phenganax subtilis | reverse complement strand
GTCTAAATTTGAGTATTTTATCAGTTATAACTGTTGTTTGTTTTAGCTCTATCTGTAGTTTGCTGGATATCTATATTTTTTAAATAAATGAGTCTGCATTAAGGGTTTGTTACTGAGTTGCAGCATTGAGCAATTTTTCACATTCAGAATTTGTGCAGGAAAACAAGACTGAGGTTGTAGAAGTTGTGCAGTTATACTGGCCTGAACAGTTTCAGTATAAGTAGTTATGTCAGATTTATAGGACTATTGTGCATCTCAAGTTGCTAGATACCGGTCAATTTTATATGAAAACAATGAGACATAGTGCCCTTAACCAAAAGTGATTTGGTTAACTACTGACTGCCGACCACAAGGGTGTGAAAATATCTAAATTTTAGTATCACTTTTGTGAAATATTTTAACACTTTTTGCTTTAAGATACTATGTTGAGTTGTGATCACGGTAAAGTACCAGGCAGTATGTACACTGTATATATACTTTATGTAGTTTATCCAGTTTGGTCTAGGGATCATATGTAACTGAAATAATAGAAATTTTGTCGGTCCGGCCAATTGTCACTAGGCTATATTGACTTGCATTCATTTGGCATACTGCCTATGGATGGATATCATAGGGATTCTTCTGGATAACCTGGCAGTGCCAGGCCCTTTATCTTGCTGCTAATACCAATGAATAATGAATAATACCGCAATCGAATTACCTTTATTAACTCTTACCAAGCTCTTAATTTGCTCATAACTAAACAATTAACTTCGTTGCTTGCAGGCGGAGTGAATGCCTGAGCAGGCGTCTTGTTTAGTATTGTTTTGGGGGACGCGCGTCCCCCAAACAATACTAATTCATACTAATTCCGCAAATTCTGTAAGCTTACTATTCACACTATATCTATCCAAATGTGGTCAAACTTTGCTTTCCTACTAAGTTTGAGCTGCTTTTTCGAATAGAAAGGTTTATTTCTTACGCTTTTCACTGTTTAAAACTCGCTTCCAGTGCCTTTGCAGTTTTTGAAGTGGCTAATTGGGCCATCAGGCCTAATCGAAGCTGAAAATGCCACCATTTGGGACCAGCCTCGTACCCAGGCGCTTTGTGTGGGAACACGCACGCGGGATGACACGCGCGCGTGTCACCCATACAAAGCGCCTGGGTACGAGGCTGATTTGGGACGAAAACGAGATTTCTAAGGCAGGCACATACCGGACGCGATTCGGCAACGCGACGCAATTTTTCGACTTTCATTGACTGGAACTTTGATTCTAGTTGAGATTCTCCAAACATTCAAAGGCGATATAATATTTTTAGTTATTTAGTCGACATGTCTTTTAAAACTTTTTTCTTTGGATAGACTTATTTGCTTTCAAAATTTGAAAAATCGCATTGCGTTGCCTAATCGCGTCCGGTGTGTGTCAGCCTTTGAAGGTTTCTCAAAAACGAGCCACTTATCGCTACAGGATCGCTGAGCAAGCAAGAGTCGTACGCGTAGAAAATACCCTGTGCTTGACTGTGATAGTACCAATTTTGCTAGATAGGCAAGTCATCTCGATCAAGTACATCGTATGGACACGGAGGAACGCAAGAAGTGGCTAAACTGGAGTAAAATAGAAATTGTGTACCTCGACAGAGTGAAGAGCCAAATGAATCTAATGTAGAATAGAGCCTGCAAGATCTACTTGAGCGACAAGAAGATATGGAGAGAAACTGTAACGTTTATCTTCGAAATGCTAGATTAAAGCATACAGAAACTAGGATACGAAAACTTCTAAATCGGTGGAAATGGAGAAAGACCACTATAAATGGTTAACATTTTATTTTGTGCCTGTACTCTATTACAAAGAGTGCCACCATTCCCGGCTGAAAATGCAGTAAAACCTGGAAAACATTTTAAAAACCATTTATATATGTAAATCATTAAATTATATTGTTACAAACGTTAATCTGTGTCTCTTCTTTAATCATGCATGCTTCCAACCATAATTTGCTCTAAAATCAGCACGATTTCGCGCTAGCCATACATCATTTATATCCTTTTGAATAATAATATGATAACGTTTTTTCATCAATATCTACCATGTTCTTGTTATAAAGTATAAACTCGTCATAAATTAAATCCATTGCACCTCACTCTGACACAAATCAAACAACTACACCAAGTAAAACTTGTTTATTTTAAGACAATGTCCCACATTACCAAAAAAAATCTTTAATTTAAGAAGTATAACCAAATAGATTACGAAATCGTCGTGTTTTTAGTATTGTTTGTGACCTCTTTCATAGCTTTTATCTCATGGAAACCAACGTCATGACTCGTCACTTTCCTTTGGTCTTGTAAAGCCCGTTCTCCACTGCGCGAATTTTTTCGAGCGAAAAATAAATCCAGCAACGTGATTCGCTAGCAAAATAATTTGCCGCGAAAATGTTGAAAACGAGCCAATCACGTTACCAGATTTCTTCATCGCGCGAACAAATTCGCGTAGTGGAGAACGGGCGTAAAGCAAGAATAATACTACGGAGTCATACTAAAGTTGACAGAACATTAAGGATCTATTTCTCCGCTCAGCAACTACTCGAAATGATCACAGGTATCGTTCTTCCCACAAGAACAGGTAAAGAAGTTCGAACTTTGTTAACGCCTTCCTTTTTGACTGTACGGATAAAACATTTCAGGAATCCCGTGACGGCAGTGCTGTTTCACCACTTTACGAGATAGTTCATTTGTTTTTGTCTTTTCTCCAATGTGAAAGATAATTCTAAATGGATTCAAATTCAAGAGCGTAGTGATGAAGCTCTATAACCGTGTCAAAAATCGATACAAATACGATAGCTGGTATTGTTCATGTACACTATTCCCGATTGAGTGAAGCTTAAACCACTGTCGACTATCGACAATATTTATGCCAACATATCAGCTGTAAAGCCAGCCCAATTAGTTAAGAAAAATGGAATGTATATCAATGATTGAACAGTTGAAAGGATGGATGCATGATGAGACGGAACCTGATGACCAGAAGGACATATGTAAATATGGGAGACCAGAAGAAGTGCAGAATTTATATCATAAACAACTCGTGCTCCGTATGCAGTGTCAGACCAAGTACTTTCTGCCCATTTTTCTGATCTTTGTAAACGGGCAACTAATCCATCGGTTAAACAAAATGGACATGATAAACAAGTAACAAGTTCAGGGTAACTATAGAGCACGTCCCACAATAAGATACCAGGAGATATATACCAATCAACAAGAGCAGAATCAAAAAGCTCAGGACAAGGAGTTCCTGGCCATTCTTTCGTAAGCAAAAAGCCAGATGAACTTTCACATACCTTTTCCTCAAAGATTTTTATAGCGCATTGAATTTTTGCAGACGTTGCTTTAGTGACCTCGAAACATCTACACGCATATATTAAGCACAGAAGCCTAAATGGTAACCATCAATACTTTAAACACTTCATAGCCTCTAAATTTTTCAAATTTATTGAAGCAAAAACCTCTCAAGTTTTCATAAACAGCACACACGAGCACGAACAAACGTTATTCTGCAGCAAGTGATGCAAAGTGGTGCTAAGTGATAGCCCGTGATGGTAAGTTATGGAGAGAATTACTGAATTATGGTAAGTGAGAGCGAGTTATGCTGAGATATGGAGAGTGATGGGGAATAATTCTAAGTAACAACAAGTGATGATGGGTTATGGAGAGTGATAGAGAATGATGCTAAGTAATAGCAAATGATGCAGAGGTAATTATGGCATGTGATCTAGGAGACATGTAAAGGATAGCAGTGGGATTTTTGTATTGGTGTATACTGAACATAAACTTATTACGGAGACCGCGCAGCGGGGGTAGCTGGGGGCCTTTAGCCGTCTCAATAATTTTTACAACATTTTTACAAAATATTGCATTTTTTAAAAGTATTATTTTAAAAGCAAAAGTGTTAGTGCTATCAATTTCCGATAAAAGTGTGTAACCAATGAGATTTGAGCATGGTGACGATTTTTAATCTTAAAAACAAGGAGTATATTTGTAGACCATGCATTACAACTTAAGATTATCGTGTAATAAAATGTCACAAAAGCTGAATCCTATAGTTAAATTCGCAAGGCTCTAAAGGGTAGAAGGGAACTCCTGCATTTTTCGAAGATTCAAACAACTTTTACTCGGCGCCATATCAATTGTAGTGCATAAACTTGGAAAAAAGTTGCAAAAAACTGACTGTGCCTTCTAGCGATGATCAACAAAATTAGAAGCATTTCCAGCAATTTTAGAGGGTTTAAATGTCAAAATTTTCCGGGGAGCATGGCCCCAGACCATCTATCATGCTTGCCCCTATGCCGCTCGATGCGTTGCGCTACGCACGAGCTATCAGTCGCAATCCGAAAAACGCTGCGCGGTCCCTGTATTACCCACATCATATAGTACCATATAGCATCATATAGTATCATATAACATCATATCACATCACATAGCATCACTTACTATCATATAGCGTCATATAGCATCATATAACATCATATACTATCATATAACTTCACTTACTATCATACAACATCTTATAGCATCATAACATCATATCACAACATATACTGGGATATACCATCATATAAAATCACTTACTCTCATATAGCATCATATGGCATCATATAACATCATAGCATTATATACTATCATATAGCATCATTTACTATTATATACTATCATACAGCATCACTTACTATCATAGTGCGTCATATGGCATCATATACCAACTGCTAACTGTAAATTTTAAATCACTTATGATTGTAATATTTGCAGTTTTGTAGAATGAATTTGCCAAACCACGTTTTGAGTCAACTATATAAGTTCCCCTAACAGCGAACAACCGAGATTTAAAATATGCCAGTTGAGGTATGCCAAAAACGTCAATTTTAAAGTCTCCAATAAAATATTTCAACGGCGCATTTTCATGTGGAAAGCCATTTTTTGCATAAGAAAGACACCAATCAAAAGATAATTTTGTAAAGCTCTCAAGTAAGAGATTATACTGGTGAACAGAAGCAGTATTTCCAATGAAAATTCGGTCGTAGACATCCCCAAATGATTTGCCAAAAAATTTTTGGAAACACTGCGCTGTTGTCAATGTGCACTATCTGCCATCAACTTCTATTTTTTTTCCTAGTTTTAAACAGTGATTTTCGTGATAAAAGTGGATGGATAAAGTTGGATATCACTTATTGACGGCTGAGTTATGGTCACTGGTGATGGCATGTTGAATCCATGGTTGAATCAGGCTTGGTTACAAGGCGCAGTCCAAAAAGTGATGGAGCCGCCACATTTTTCTTGCCACATATGCTAGTGTTATTTATGATGAAACATGTTGTTCCTGAATATTCTACTTTTATTGCTCGTCTCATTTCGATGGTCAGATATATCATGCGTATGTGTTCAGCTCTCACCTTATACTGTAGGTAGGATAAAGCGGGCAATAGCTTTGCTTGAGGAAAGCACCGAGGAAAATGAACCCCGTCGTGTGGGTTCATTGTTGTTAAGGGAATGGCCAGCATCTCAAGCAAATGATATAACTCGTGGGAAAGAAAAGTGCTGTAAAATCATTCTCGACTCGTACACATCGCCCGCTATTCTGTTATGGGATATTTTCTATAGCCAACCAGAGGCTGTTCGTAGTTTAGCGTGCCCATTTTGTTTGAACGCCGGTATCACAAATAGTATTAGAAGAACAGGAAAGTGGATAGACACTACATGGTCTTATTCATGTTATGATCCTCGTATACTTTACGATTCGTCCTATATGGTCGTTCTTGTCGGGCATATGTACATGTGTCCATCACAACATCAAGTTCCATCTTATCATCCATCGATTATTTCTGCCTTACCATCTTCTATTCACGTGCCATTTTATCTTACAAGTCGAGCTGGTTTTACAGTTGATATGTTGACACAGATTTCCTCAATGGTCGATACTGGATTGAGTTTCCATGCGATCGAAAGTATCATACGGGAACAGTACGAGCATTCATACTGGCAGATGAAAAGGTTGTATGATGAAGAGTGTGTAAGGTGTAGGAGTACGACTTTACACGACCACGAAGCGTTTCCAGAATTTGAGCAACGACTCTTCCCGTTCCCACATGAGAAGTTGATTCGGTCTGTGTTTGTATCATATTCTTTGTTATTCGATGAAATCTATTTTAATGATATGACCAAGCGTACGTCAAATTGGTTAGCTTGTGATCATACGTTCAAAAGTGCTGCTAACATTGGTGTTGTGCGAGAAAGTGATGGTAAATGGATAAAAACGATGAAATGTTTATTCTGCGTGTTGGGTAAAAATAAAGATGTCTTACACTGGAGATTTACAAGAGGGGAATCGTTTGAAGAGGTAAGAAGCATTTTTGAAGAATTACGCAAGCGACACGATAACGCAAATACAAGTGTGCAAGGCATAACGATCGATAATTGTTGCAAGTGGAGCGGTCTGCTATCCCAAATTTTTCCCGGGGTTGTAGTGAAATTAGATCTTTTCCATGCAGTGCAACGCTTTATTAGTACTTTGCCCATGGCAGTGAGAAAGCATAGCGACGTTTGCAAAGAATACGGAATAATTTTTCGCAATCCTAGTGACATTGGTACACGGCGACTTCAGGAGACACCAGATGCCGAAACTCTGCGCATTAATTTAAAGAGCTTCGAGCAAAAGTGGACATCATGAATGGTTAAAGGGCACGTAGTTCTCAATCCAGAAGCAAGAAAGGCTATTAACAATATAAAGATTCATATAGCCAAGGGTTGTCTTAGTAATATACCAGTGCACGCTTCTACAAGTGGAAATGAGCGTCTTCATAAAGAATTAAACAGTATTATGAAGAGTAATAAGATTGGACTGGATACAGCATTTGTAAGGTGTAGCAGGCTTTTCTTCAAAAATAATAACCAAAGATCGAACGACTGTTCAATGGCATTTCTTTTCAGTTCTCAAAGACCGAGATCATGTGTGAAGGACTGGTTAAACAGAGATGAACACTTTGGCTTTACATCATTGGAACAAAACGAAGATGGACTAATTATCCCATCATTAGATGTGATAAAATATAAATCGTTGAAAAATATGTCCAAGGAAGTTGTTTCGAAAATTAAAGAATGTATAAGTCTTTTTATGCAAAACAATTGCTCACATCTCGATCACACTTACGTAAAGGAGGATAAAAACAACTTATCACTTTCTGTTGCCCATTGTGCACTAAGCTTTTATGAAATCTACAAAGGATTAGATGGAATTGGAGCAGAGCGTTTCATCTCTAAAAGCAATCTTCCTTGTTCAATTGGTCTTGGTCAAACGTGTGCCAGTCAATTACATCGTAACTTTGCAGGATCGAGGCAAAACACCGAAGTCGACGAATCTTATTCCGCACACGAAACATCACTTTTAGGCCATCTAGAAGCTTTTGGATTGAAGCAAGTAGAGGTTAATGGTGATGGTAATTGTTTTTTCACTTCAGTTGCATTCCAACTTTCAAATCTTTTTGAACTCTTGTCTGTTAGTCAACGCACGAATTTAGCGAGCCTTGGTTTAACATCTGACATGCATGTACAGAGTTTGGCTACTGTTTTAAGAAGCCTGGTCGTTCAGGAGTGGAAAAGCTATGCAGCTGAGGAATATGCCAGTTTTTTGCCATATGATGTGGATTACTTCGCCGAAGTAACCCAATTTGAAACTTCTGGTGTGTTTAGCGGTCCTATGGGTGACCTGATGCCTCTAGCAGTGGCCAATTTATTAGGAATTCCTCTGGTTATAGTCACTTCAGAACCAAGTAATCCGTTAATCAGCGTATGCCCAAATCGAAATATTTTAGCAACAACACCAATTTTCCTTGCATATTCTGGCTATGGCCCAGGACATTATAATGCAGCTTCAACCGTAACTGTTACTTCAAATACAGGTTATTTTCAACTCAATATCTCCTAATATAATTGAATAGTTATTTATATCCTGCTGCTCAGACTAATCATCCATTAACATGTGACATGCAAGCTATTCATCTCGTATAAGCATGCATTTATTGGCTAACTATATCCATTGCATCAGTATGGATGGATGCTTTACTGAAGTTTGTAAGATTATTCGATTTATCTTCACCAATAGCAGCTCTCTAAATTCACTGGCCGAGGTAGGATTCTAGCACACGACCTTTTGGTTTGTAGTCCAAGGCTTTTACCACTAAGCTACCTGCCCGGTCTATTCACCCAAAACATATTTGAAACACTACACTACATCACACTGTATTAAACCTCACAATCTGTTTTTGGCTAGAAGTGTGGATTTATATCGAAATTGCTTTTTGCTTTTGGCAATTTAGATGTAATTTTAACTTTCTCTTTATCTCTTCTTGCAAAATTACACCAAAGTCAAGAACATGAATACACTCCATTGTATAAGCAAGGTGAAGCATATTAACTACTTCTTTATTTACTTTTTATTCTAGCTGATGCAGGAATCTCGCAAAGAACAACAGCAGTTAACGATACACAACGTGGCGTGCACTCGTCGGCTATCCGTATGATTGGTATGGAATGTATATAGGTTGTCATATGCTAGGGGTGAGACGACATTGTAGGATACGATGGCTCGAAAGAACGCATCAAACCAGGGACAGTCATGACTCACCCCTCATATGATAAGCTGTTTATCACATAATTAAAAACGGAAAAAAACTGCAGCGGGGATGATTTGGCCCCATTGTAAGTTTGGCAATTACTCAGCTCTGATTCGCTAAAATGTTTGTTCAATAGGTTGCAGATGCTCGCCGTCTAAATCAGTGAATCGGAAGACTGAAACAAAATACACAAGTCAAAAGAGATGCAAGTGCGTCTTGCGTTTCAGAGAATGTTCGGCAAAGTGCAAGTGTACTGGTAACTGCTGTGGTATTCTATGCAAGTCCAAGGTTATTTCAAAAGTCATTACGAAGACGAAAAATGCTAAAAAAACATCAAAAAAAAGGTTCAAACACACCCTACAGAAATCAAACGAAACTGTTGGTACGTCCGGTGACACATATGAAGATCATGTGCCAAACTTTCTGGAAGTTTGTGTTTTTTGCACTTTAATTCATTTTTTTAAAAGTAACGTTATTAGCAAATGGGATCCTGCCACCATGTATGGTATATACAGTGGAGTTATTGATAGTTTACTGATTCTCGGTTTTGATATTCCTTTGCGAAAGTTCTCAAAAAAGATTGTCTGGAAAAGACTGACCATGATGGAAAAGCATTTTACTAAGTAATATGAATCTAACATCTAGCAAGGGATATTCGGCCAAATGTTACCCGAAGTGAGGGTAAAATTATTAATATATGTAATATTAATACATAATAATATATATTATGTTATACATTACATATATTTATAATTGTATATATAATTATGTCGCTGAGGGTAAAATTCGCCGCGAATACCCCGAGCGGAGATTGACGTTCTTATTTTGTTGTAATTTATGGGCAAAATTCAGCCTAGGCGTTCTTATTACATTAGTTTGTATATAATATAGTTTCTGTTTCAACATGTTCATAACAGTTATAAGGCAATTCAATGTCTATACATTCGACAAATACAACAACATAATTAACTCCAACAATATAAATTGACTTATGTTTTACGACATCAATTAATACGTTAGAGCGTGAAGGCTTGAAAGAAAATGTTAAGAAAGCTTCACAATTTGTTTAAGGCAAGGGGCTACAATGCCATAATAAAATATTGTTCTTTTATAGTTTACCGACTGCCAGTTGGCATTATATGTGAGGAACAAAATTTCAAACTCGTTATGATCACAGCTTTACGAGGGGGGACAAGGGTATTTTCGTGACCCGTGATTAGCGTTACTTGTGTATCGTGATTCGTGATTCAAGGAAATACTATTCTGTGAATCGTGATTAAATTGCGTTTCGTGAATCGTGAAGACCTAAAAAGCTGGCTTGGGCGTCCGAATTTGATCAATATTTTTCCATTATTTATAAATTTTTAGGTTCAATACTCGACCCCGATTAAAAACAGTCAAAATAATGCTTGTCCTGGAGGACATTCAGGTTTTCAGTTCTAGTTTAAAATCATTGTCAGAGACATGAAAAATCTGATATACCTATCTGACACTCCCGTTAAAAGAATGTGTATGATATTACATTCAATAAAACTGGTGCCAACATGCAGTTGTCATGTTGTCTGGAGAGTTTTAAAAAATCGTGAAAATCAAATTATCTTCTTCGTGATTCGTGAAATCGGAAACAGTCCTTCGTGATTTCGTGACAAGATCCCCCCCCTTGCCCCCCCTCCTTTACGGATAAAGATTTACCAGGAGCTATGAAATAGATAAGCATGCTTTACTCAACATAACACAGCACAAAAGCTAACAAATATTATAATAAATGTACTTCACAGTAGATGCATGGCCTGAACATATGATGTACCGCTGCTAATCAGCATCGTGTCTGTTTCCTCGAGCGCTTTCCTGCAGAAATAAAAACAGATATTGTAAGTAAAAGCCGTTAGCTACTTTACTTGTACTTGTTACCCAGCTATTTTATTTAATAGTTTAGAGGAATCAAGTTATGTATCTTCATGTACCGGTGCACTGGAGAACATCGTACCGATTACGCGAGTTTGTTACAAGTTCACTATACGGACTGCAAACTCGGCGAAATTGTTAAACCCCGGCTAAACCATAAATTATGAACAAACTTGTTTGCAACAATTGGTTCGACCAACGTGCGCATAAGGCCAGGTTCAAACGTCGAACTTTTCATGTGCCAAATCGAATGCAAATGAGCGTAAACAAAGACTTGTGCTCATTTGCATTCGATTCGGCACATGAAAAGTTCGACGTTTGAACCGGGCCTAAGTGTAAACGACAAGTTGCAACGAGGCCAAACACTGTTGTATTTGATAGTCGACAAGCAGTACTGTATTGACAGGTCCACTGTCAACATAAAATGAAAAAACTGTAATGCTGAAACAATTGCTAGTACTCGCTTACACTACATACGGTAGCCCCCTCGATATGGCACAATTCAGCTGGCATGAAAATATACTTTAACTATTTTTAAGAAATCATGAACAATTCATGAACAAAATTCAAAAGAAATCCATATTTAAGCAATGTTTGTGACAGATTAAGATTTCGTGCAAATATAGAAGAACCTATTTCTAAATTTTGCGAGCTAATTTAATAGAAATTCAAAAATTGTTTTATATCTTGGTTATTTTGATCGACAAGCAATTTGTTTGATAAGCAATAAAAATAATCAGTATCCGATCTTTAATAAGTTTACAAACCCTCGTTTTTGACTCAGCTGAGTAAATCAAAGATCAGGTACTGATGTTTTATATTTTACATAACTCTCTTGTCTCTATTACTATTTAACTATAGTTGTAAGCCCTCGTTTCTATTTTCGCTTATCTTCACAATACTGCCTTTGATATTCGTATTGTTAAATAGGCGAAAAAGTTTTTCGCTTGCCACGATCAGTCAAGACCCCGTTCACAAAAACCCGGGGGATAAAATGTTGTCTCGGAACAACTCTTTACCCCGGGCAAAAATTTTGTCTTTACGTTTATGAAACATTGTGCTGTTCATCTGACTTGTCAAGTTATCCACAGGCAAGATCTTACCCGGGTGACTCGCCTCTACAGACAGGGACACTTTCTTATCCGGGACAAAATGTTGTCCCGGGCTCATGTGAACAGGTTCTAAGATTTTAAAGTATTTTTTGACTGCTAAAAATGACAAACTGTTTCGACAAGAAATTTGTGACGAAATATCTTTTTTATACAACTGACACCCAACCAGATTTCGTTGGTGGATGATGTAAAACACTTCGAACTATCTAAAAGCCAAGTTTGAGTTCTGCAAATCGAATCCTTTTCTCTAAAATTCTGTTTTTCTTGTCTTTGTTTTGCTCAAAAGCCGGCTTTTTGAACCACTATTTGTGACTCTCATTTTGAAACTGAATAGTTATTGCGCGTGTTATCGTTCCAGTTTTATTGAGTTCACTGGACATGACTTGTTGCCACCAGTGCACTCTTCATGGAAGGCCGACTTCAATTCATAACATGACGGGAATTGAAGGCATTCTTGCGTGTCAGTTTCAGTCCCCCTTACCACTTACCATGCGGTCCATTAAACAGATGACCGCGTGGGTACGGAGACTGAAACTGACGCGCAACAAAGCCTTCAATTTCCGCCATGTTTGGCTTCACTTTTTGAGCTGAAGTCGGCCTTCCATGTGTATAGTTCAGTGGTTGCCACTGCATGTGTTTGTTGCTTATCAGCGCAAAAGATTCTGGTAGAATCGACAAGCGGCCATCTTCTTTACTATTGGGGATAAGAAACCTCGCTTATCACGAAGAGACTCGGCATTTCGACGCCATCTTGCAAGGGAACAACAAGAGACAAGTCAACGTGGGGCAACTTAATAACACATCACTTGACGTGTTGCAGGTAAAGGGCAAGGCACGAACGGAATATTTATACCCTAGCAAGGCACCCCTCTTGAGAAAAGATACTAACAAATATTAACAATAAACGAAATTTATACATACCCTCTACGAAACCAACATGTAAAGTGTCGAAAAGTCTGTCAGCTCTTCTTCTTTTGCTGTGAGACATACGTTGGCTCTCTTGTTCAGCTGAATCCGTTGCGACCTGATCTACGTTTTGATTCCCGCGCTCTGCTGAATCTTTTGCGGCCTTCTCTACGACTCGATTCCCCTGCGTTACCGAATCCGTTGCGACCTGATCTACGTTTCGATTCCCGCGCTCTGCTGAATCTTCTGCGGCCTTCTCTACGCCTTGATTCCCCTGCGTTACCGAATCCGTTGCGGCCTGATCTACGACTTGATCCCTGTGGTCTGGTGATTCTGCTGCAGCCTGATCTACCGCTCGATTCTCATGCTCTGCTGAAGCTGCTGCGGCCTCATCTACGTCTTGATTCCCGTACTCTGCTGAATCTCCTGCGGCCTGATCTACGTCTTGAATCCCGTGCTCTGCTGAATCTCCTGCGGCCTGATCTACGTCTTGAATTCTATGCTCTGCAGCGCCTTCATCTCTTACGTCTTCTGGAACAATTTTTTTTCTGACTTGCCTTCTTTTTCCAAACTCTTTGAAATACATGAAGAAAATAATTAAACTACGAATTAGAAAAATAATTAAGTAAATTATTTCTAATCATGGTTTCCATATCGACACCAATGTTGGCTTTCAGGGCGTTCGTTTATTGTCAATAAAGAAAAGTAGTTGTGATAGACAAAAAAATCACTCGCTAGTAACCTCGCGAACATCCTGAGCTATATGCAAATCATGTTTTAAAGTTACGTCCTTTACATAAATCAGTCACTTTTGGACAAGAAACATTTCTAGTGATAAATTTGAGCTGCATGAATCTCAAAGCAGGTATTTTTTCGTTGTTTGCCGCTTTTTGTGTCAGAGTGCCAGCGAATAACTTTAAGCATTTCTTCGCATTTTGGATATCATTTTGCTAATTACAATTCTTGAGTTTAAATTTATGAAACAATACAGTTAGTGCCTAAAAACTTAGAGAAACAATTGGGGTTTTTGTTACGAAGAGTGACAGAAATCTAAAGTTTTCGAGGACTTGCGGAGCAAAATTATTGTAATTAATTGCGCAGGATTTTATTGGTTAACACACAACTTACTTTCTTCTAGAGCAGCAATGTGTTCATCTTTGAACCATGATCGTTGAATGTGAGCTGCGTTTAATTGCTTGGCTTTGCCTTCAACTTTGAACCGCGCTTGCGTCCCAACGCATCCAATTCGTTTGGTCTTAATGAACGACCTAATAGAATTTTCAGTGATCGACTGCATTGACTTTCCATCCAAGTACTTGCTCAGGCATTCTCTCACTGACTTAACGTGGAACACGACTGATGCACCACACAAGCACTTTGTTGGATGAAAGTCATGACAGAAATAACCAGAAACCTAAAAAATATTCACCATTAGTACGATTATAGATAATTGCATTCATTACACGATAAATAACAGAAAACTAAAATAAAGTAAAAGAAAAATTTGGCGTTAGGAGTGGCTGCCAGAAAGATGTATATTATTAGTCAACTTAAATAAAGTAAGTGACAATGCACCGTGTGTCATGCATGTTATGATTTATGAATTATGTTTTGGTTAAAAAATTGCTCTGAGTGGTGCGTTTACACGACCTCGCTTTCGTGGAGAATATAGTTTCTGTTGTGTCTCGATAGCTTGACAAAAGTATATGCACACGC
>JAOBYK010450233.1:0-14276 GCA_025434845.1 Phenganax subtilis | reverse complement strand
TCGCATTTTAAAGTCAACTATGTCAGCTGTTCGATGTTACGGGAACCTATGTAATGAACTGAAGCGTGGTTTGGCAAATTCGCTCTACAAAACCGTTGGTATTACAAACAAATGTGATTTAAAGTTTGCCGGTAGCAGTTAGCGGTTCGCTGTGAACGTCAATCTAATTCTAAAAGTGCCTATTACAATTAGTCGTTGTGTCTGTTAGTGATTATACTTGTCAGTGATTATACTTGTCATGTACTTGAATACATGAACTGAACAGATTGATGAGTCCTTGAATACAATATTCAAATTGCAAGTTGGACTTGAATACTGTATCTAGTTGTCATTCATTAGTTGTTCAGTTTCCACTTCATTTTGCTCCATGCCAAACTGCAACGTGTTATCCTTGGCAGTCGCCCAAATCATGACATCAGTATTGAAAGCCTTTCCAAAATTTCCTTTTCTATCAATCGCAATTACACCTCCTAATCCATCGTTGACTCTAGTTTCCATTCTCGTTAAAGCGTTTTCCGCAGCTTCCTAATCCACAATAAAACAAAATCCGATAGTGAAGATGAAAAGATGATAAAATTAAGCTAAATTGTTATATACCAATAGTCAAAGTCCCCTTTTTTTAGTGTTTCATTGGACGAAAGCGTACCACGTGAGAAAAACCAAATTAGGCCGTTTATTGTATGCAAGAGGTTGTTAGGCGAATATACACTATATTGAAAAACGGCATTAAAGTCTAGACGAATAAACCTCTCGCGCTTAGTACAACCAGTGGTGGCTAAATTACCCTGATTCCGTACTTGAGTAAAAGTTGAAGTAGTAAATTCTAAAACGACTTGAGTAAACAGTAAAAGTACTGGAGGAAAATTCTACTGGAGTAAAAAGTATAGTTATTATTAAATAATGCTTGAAGTAAGTGTAAAAAGTGAAAGTATAATCAAATGTTGTCTGTCAAACGCGCGTAAAAGAAGCCCATAGAATGTGGTCTGCGAATCAACAATTATGATGCACTTCGTGTATGAAAAGAACAAAATGGTCTAATCCGTCGAGGTTGCAACTACCAAAGTTCAAATTAATTTTGCGTTTATGTTATATTTTCATGGAAAAAGCTGAAAAAAAGTAACGAAAAAACTTCGGAGAAAATAAAAATAACGAAGTAAAACTTTACTTGATAAAATGACTTCGTTCCAAGTAGGAAGTCTTATTGAGAACACTTAGGCCCGGTTCAGACGTCGTGCTTTTCATATGCCGAACTTAATTTAGTGAATTCTGCACATTATTGGCGCGACGTCTGAATCAAAAAGGCACTGTGCTTAGTATTACGCACGGCCAAGGCGTGTTTCACGCCTGGTTGAGGCGCGCTTCACGCCTAAAGCACATGTTGATTCAAACAACCGCGCTTCACATGAGCCGTGCATATTGCCATTGCACTAAATAATATTAAATACGTGTACGACATTCTTCCCGGGATTCAACTAGCAACAGCGCGCGATGCAGATGATGGCACGGCTCATGAACGCACGCCTGTTTAAATCTAACAGTGAAGTTATTTTATGTGAGTCGAGTGAAATAGCAATTAAGTTCGGCACATGAATAGCACTATTTCGTTACCTATCCACTACTCAAATAAACTACTTAAGTACAGTAACGAAGTACATTTACTTCGTTACTTGTCACCCCTGAGTACAACTAACATAAATTGTAGATTATCAGATGATCGAAGTCCAGCTGTTTAGGGCGTCTTTCAGAGACGCACATAATAACAGTTTAGTCCTATAGACATTAAACACGTCTCCCAAATTTCTTCAAGACTACTAGCTCTTTCCAGACGATGAAGTTATCTGAGTCGTTAATGAAAAACCCCTGATGACACAAATATATGCGACATATATACATTTCTAGTTGACTTTTTCAAACTTCAAGGCTCTCGCAATCCAAAACTCCACTCAGTTTAATGTTCACATAAAGGAAAATTAATAATACAAAGAGTACATGCATGAGAACTGGAAAAGAAAAATTTTCCATAATTGGAAGTCCATACCAACCCAGACCTCAAAAGATCAAGAAAACTTTCTGATTCCAACATCATATTTATTCATCCAGATTAAAAAAATAGCCTTGCAACCTGGAACAACGCTAACCAATAGCTATTTTATCACAGAAGGCAATTTAAAATAATGATTGCAGTGTAATCTTCCTACCTGTGCATTTTGTCCTCTTTCCATATTATGAACAACTTCTCTAGCCAAAGTCACTTTCATAATTTGCTCGCCAATTCCAGTTGATGTTGCAGCCCCAAACTCATTTGCATAGCCTCCGCAGCCAACCAGCGGTGCGTCACCGATGCGGCCTTTTAGTGCTCCTGGAATCCCGCCTTTAGCAGATATGTAATGTTATATAATTTATTGTTAAACTCGTGACAAATGTTTAAACCGAAAAATGCGTGATTGGAATATGGAGCGGAAATTTTGTCACAATTAATACCTTACTCATAAATTCCCCATTCACTTGGCTTATCTTAAACTCAATGGGACTTTTTCAAGAAATCGTCACTGTTTATGTTGTGCCTGTGACACTCATTTTAATATTACTATATAAAGTTCAAAAGAAGTGTTTTAAAGGCTGAGCAATCAGTAGTACAACATATTGCGGTGAACCTTCGCAGTTTGATTCGGTTTTATGATCCTGCAACTTACAATAATACTTTTTAAGAACTAGCAAAACATCTTTACATGACATCAGAGTATACTTTTATAAAACGCCCGAGAATTATTAGAATCCTGATTTTCTTGTTTAAAAGCAGATAATGATGCACGAAATTATCGACAGAAATTGTCAACTGGCCTGGTAGTTTCAAAGATTATAGACCACAAAGGATTGCAATAAAATCGACAAGACGTCATCATTTTATTATGGTGCATTGCAAGTCACCGATTTTTTTGTTTCTGTTAATTCAAAAGTTTAGTCTTCTATCAGATTACCTGTGGATGTAGCACACGCCATGTGCCCGTTGGTGTCTATGGCAACTGCTGTCGCTGTGTTAAACCTCCTGTCTTCTTCAATTGCCTCCCTCTTGTAATGGTAGTTTATAAAGGTTTCCAGACGTTCTTCTTCTACTCCCAAACTCCTTCCTTCCACTATAAGTTCCGTTGGATCTTCCAAAGTAGGAAAATTAATACTTTCGGCAAAGTTTTTTGCTCCTTCTCCGCATAGAGCACAATGAAGTGGATCGTCCATGACTTTTCTGGCAAGCGAGACGGGATGTGAAAAGTCGTGTACATTCATCACGGCACCTGAAAAACTAGTTCTTCATAATGCAATCTGTGTTCGTTGCTTAAGGAGGGGCGACTGCAATGTCTTAAGTACTTATCAATATTGGATATATGGACATTTTATTCTAGATGAATCCGAATGATCATAAAGAGTCCGTTTCTGACCTGGCCATTCTCATCTAAGCCGCATTCTTTTCAGAAAATTCCGCCCATATCCAGAAACTGCTTTTCAGGCCAAAGGCTGATTTCCAGTTACGCATTTTTGACATGTACGTGAACGCTCGTAAAAGTTAAAATTGTGATAAAACCTATATTACAAACAATCGCAAGAAGAAACGTTAAGACTTTTGAATTCTAAATAGCTACAGATCAACGTATTCTTGTATTTTTGGAAAACTATAAAACTTTGAAGGTTTTAAACTTTTGCGTGTGTGTACGTGCGTGTACGTTCTTGTCAAAAACGCGTAACTGGAAAGCAGCCTTAAGCTTCAGCTATGAACCAGCACTGTTTACTCCATCGCTGCAGTATAGTTAAACATAGCATGCTTGGTATAGTAGGGAAAACATTCAACGGGTCGAGTTGGGCAAGATAGCAACCAGTTTTGGCAACTTGTCAAATGATCGAACAAATTGTCTGTACCTGTGTCTAAGGTGTGGCCATCCATAATCATTGCATCACATCGCACTAAACGATTATTGCCATCAAGTTCCACATTTTTCGGCGCGAGTATCGTGTAAAATGCTCCGTGACCAGCATTAAAATATACATTATCTTCCAATGCACAAACAGCTGCTTCGGCGGCATCAACAGCAGTTCCATTCTGCTTCCAAAAAACCCTAATCAATAACTTGTCGGGTTGTTACTGGTCATCCCCACCAGTCTGCAGCTCAGACCTTTATTTCCACGCAGAACAACGAACGCAGAAATACAAATTTAGGTCCAGGCGTGAATCTAGAATGGTGGCCAGCCCGCCCCCCCCCCTTTCCTCATTTTACTCAATTAACGTTGTTGTGCCCTTTATCTCATCCCAACTTAAGCGCAAATCATGTATAATACTATATTGTGGCAGTGTAAACAAGTCCAATCGTGAAAAGCCAATTCAAAATTAATACCATCACGGAGTTTTGTTTCTTGATATCTCAACCTGTTCTTGAGATATCAAACGTTTTAGATTCAGCTAAATAATGACATCAAATTTGTTAAAACTCCTCCTTAACTTCTTTTACGGGGCAATCGCCACTTGGTAATTTCTTTATTCTGTCTAACATGAGACCATTTTGCTGACTAAGGGGGAAGCACTTCTAAAGTTGCTAAAGAGCTAAAAATTGCACCCTCCTCTCTAAAATCCCGATCCGCCACTGGGGTCGGCAGCCTACTAACTGAATCTGATGTACTAATTCCGAATAATTTCAGGAATGCTAGACATTTAGGCTGATTGCAGCCGAAACACAGAATAGCTATAAGCCAAAAGGAAATCTGTTTCTCTATACAAAAAAAGAGTTCTTTTTTCAGGATTCCATATTCTTCATGGTGTAATTTGTCAGAATACAAACCTGCTGAAGAACTCTGTATCCTTTTTTGGCAGCTTCCTTTATTCCATCAAAGAAATCCGCTCTTAGACCAAGTCGGCCGGCGGAAAACGCACCACCCTGAACAATAAGCCGTGGAGTAGGCACACACCGCTCTAGTAAAAATGGGTTTACATTAATATACTTTTCTCCAGAGCTTTTTTTTACCTTTAATAATAAACATTTCAGCATTGGACCTTTAACCTTATAGACAAAATTTCAAAAAATTTTGAACTGGGAAATACTTTTACCACAGCCTGAAAGAGCATCCTGAATTTAGTAAAACTGCCTAGTTTGGATGTGAAATGTTGTAAAATAAGGAAAATATAGCCGTGCAAAGTTGGCAAATTTTGTATATTTTTGTATTACGCTCGGGAAATTAATACCCCGTTCGAGAAAATGGCTATCCATTTCTCGCGCGTAAAGAAATATATACAAAATTTGCCAACTTTGCACAGCTTTATTTTCCTTATTTTACAAGATTCCACATCCAAACTTGGCAGTTTTACTAAATTCAGGATGTTCTTTCAGGCTGTTGCAAAAGATTTTCCTAGTTCAAAATTTTTTGAAATTTTGTCTACAAGGTTAAAGGTTTATTGAACAAGATTTTTTATTCGAAGATTTTACGTGAACCAGCATTAACTCACGGCATTAAAGACGATAACGAGCTCAGCGAACTTCGTAAACTTGCTACTAAGAGAAAACCCGCTCAAGAGAGAAGGGAAACAGGGTGTTAATTCCTGGTATAAGTGTACATCATGGAACAAGATTACGTCTGCAGTTTGAGCAGACAGAAAATAAGTCAGGCTATAGCAGATTACATCATTGTTCTCATCACACAAAAGCTTTCGCAGCAAATATGCGCGTATTCGTTTCAGAATTAGCGCTGTGTGAAACATTCGTCTTTTGTGCTAGCGCCTTAGCAAAATCAAATTAAAATCTCTCAATTAACAACTACGAAAACTATAAAACACAATTTGCACAGGAGGGGGCTGTGCACACTGTGCATTTTTCTAGGAAACAATCATGGTCTAACACTGCATGCATTCACACTACCTGGAACTTCACAGCTGCGCTAAACGACTGCAAGTAGTATTTCCAATATATTTCTCCGTACAGTTTTCAGCAAGTGTATACGGTATCAGATAGTTTAAGCTTTCTGTTTTTGCACAAACGTCAAAAGACAGGCAAATTACCGATAAATAAAGAGAGATAAAGGCGAAGATAAAATAGTTGTAGTGGCACAGATTTAAATAAAACAGCTTAAAATAAAATTGAAAATCGAAAGAGATAAGGAGCAAAGAAATTCTTCCAAGGCGACTCGGCTGTTTGTTAGATATTCTCGTTAGTAGCTTAACGGGTAGACTGGCGCACTAGGAGAAAAACCGGCGAACCGAAGGTACGAGTCATATCTCGTCTGAGGCACGTGTTTCAGATTGTAGTTTGTCGGTGTGAGATATAAATTCGTTGCTACCTATTAGTTGATAGATATTGTAATTCTACCCACACATGCATGCTAACGTTTGTTTGTGAAAATAAGCATCAGAAATTCAGAATCTATTGAATAAATTTTGGGTTTCGAAATCAGGGGCGAGAGACCATCTCGGTTATATGTTGTGTTACGGTGACGAGTTCTGATTGATTAGTTGGATAGTAGGTTTCGGGCCAGGTTCGAAGGAAATTAGTATTCATACGATCTCACTAGCTAGTCAGACATATATAGTGGTCATGTAGGCTGTGCAGCCAGCAATGAGCAAGCTTTTTCCACTGTGGTAAGAAGGTTCCAGTCTGCGGAAAGACACTTCGGTTTGCCAGCAGGCTATACTTTTTGTCCAAACTGAAACAGTCAGCAAGAACAGCCACGTAAATACCAAGCTGTTTCCACGAAGAAAACCTTAGCAACAAACTGCGTAGCTATAGGACCATAGAGCTCTGATTGGTAAGTAATATAGCGAAAGTTCTTCACTGTTCTGTTTGTGAATAAACTGCTTGTTCTCCCAACCTCCAACGCGTGTTTTCATGACTGCACAGAAACGCAGAAAATATTTCTACCCCTTATATGGTTTATAGATATGCTCGCGAGTCTCAACTACAAACTGCAAATCTGCAACACCGTTTGCGTTAGTTGTTGCTTCAGAGTATGTTTTCCCGCTGTCATCAAAGATATAAACTTTCGATGGGTGGGAATAGGGGAAAGCTTTCCTACGAGCTGTTTTTTTCAAAAGCATAAGTCGTAATGAAGAAAGAAATCTAATGAGAGGAGCCTAATCAGTAATACCCAACTGGAAGCCCAATCGGTAATACCCAAAGAGCTGTCAACAGTCCAGCACAATTTGCAAAAGATGAAAAAATGGAATTAAACACAGGAAAATGTGTTAATCGACTCTCGGAATTTTAAGTCTGAGATCCCAGCAATTAATATCGGAGACAATACATTATCCCGGGTGAAATCCTACAAACATTTAGGTAAATGGTTGGATGATAACATGAAATGGAGTACTATCACTGAGTACATTACAGGAAAAGCCTCGAAGCGTCTTCATCTATTGAAAGCCTTAAAGAGTTATGGTGCAGCTAAAAGTGACCTACTAACATTCTATTGTACAATAAGCCGTTCAGTCCTGGAATATGGCGCACAGGTCTGGAGCAGGGGTTTGACGTAATCACAGAAGACAACAATTGCAAGAATCCAAAAAAGGGCTCTCAAAATCATTTATTCGGGTAGCATTCAGTATGACTATGACAGTTTGTTAACTGAGAGCAAATTACTAACTCTAGAAGATCGTAGAGACAATCTGTGCAGCTCTTTAATTGAGGACATGTTAGAACTAACCCATAGACTGCATGGACCCAGTGGCATGGACTATTACCAAAAAAAGTAAATGACGTAAGAGCGAGATAAAAAAATTATAACTTTTTTTGTGAAACCGAGCGGTTTAGACGTAGGGTATTAGTTAATGCTACCAATGTGTTCAACCTAAAATTTGACAAGTAGAAACTCTTAAATTCAGTCCCGGATTAACCCCATGGCAGAACTGGCATATGCCGGGGGCTCGCGCTTTCGGGGCCAAGCGCTTCTGATTGCGCGATTTTCTGTCTTGTGCAATTCCTTTCCTCAATGAAAAGGCTGCAAGGTGTCCAGAAGTGCAGGGCTCTTAAAGCTGCAGGGCGTGGGTTCGTGGAGAGTGCGACCTGAAGGCTTTAAAGTTTTGTCAGGGGCGGCAGAAGTCCAGAAATTTTGTTCACACTTCACAACTTGTAAATACTATTTTTTGTGTTGCAATCCCTTCGGTTAATGTTTACTTAATAACTGGTAAAAAAAAGCTTACATGATATAGGTGAGGTATCACAAAACTTCAAGCTGTTGTCACGTGTCATGTCATATGATATCTCATACTGTTTTCTGACAAGTAAACACACAGCGCGCAGTTTCGATTTTCGAAATTCGGACGCAGTGACGCAGCAATTAAAGTGGTAAAAAATCAAGTGCTTCATCTTGACTTGCATTGAGACAAACGATAAGCGTGTTTACGGAAATGACATTTAAGTTGATTTTTTCTGGTATTTAATACTTCATGTCTCACTGTATTGTTCACAAACAGTGCACAAACAATAATTTTGGAAGATAAAAGCCAAAATTTTGTAGTTTTATTATTTTTGGTGTGTACAATTCACAATGCCATTGACCCGTCGGGACTTGGGGGGGGGGGGAATTACTTTAATGGGGCTCTGCGATGAAAAAATGCCGGGGGCCCCGCACAACGCTTAATCCGGCCCTGCTTAAATTTCTTAAAATTTCTTAAACATGGCCTTAGCTCGTAGTTTATTCTCTTGTAAATAGGTTTTCTAACTTCTGTAGTGCAATTTTAGCTTTTAACGTTGTACACACGAGGCAATTTAGCCTTTTTTGCCATTTCACGTGTTAATCTATCCAATAAAATTCTCTAAAATACTCTAGTTTGTACAAAAACTCCAGGGAGGTGTGAATTTTGTCGTGGGTTCCTAATGGAGCCTTAGTCAGCGGTAGTTTGCTGGAAAATCATTGAAATGAGTATAAAAACGTTGAATCTAAATTAGGTTGAAAACTAATACAAATTCGTTGCGGGCACCAGACGTTACATCGTTCACTTTAACTCTGTCAGGATGAGCCAGTAAGAGCAAAACTGACTAAATTGCCACGTTGATAAGGAAACTGGCCAACGAACCCTCAAGTGATTGGGTAAATTATATAGATGGGCAAGGTGAAGGGGGGGACTACATGTAAGTGATGAGATCTTGATCTGGAGCAGTGGAGCGACGGCGATAGTGCTCGGGCCGATGCTTGCGTTTACCTCGCTTTTCATGCGAGCTATGCATGTGAGACTCAGAGATAAAACTGCCACAAACAGGGGCATAAGAGGCGTAGTAAAATCTGCTGGTAGCTTTAGGACTAATACAAGCGTCTTGGATCCCAGGCAAGTAGACTTTGAGACTATCAGGATTACATCCAACGTCTGCACGAAACTCACCTGAAGTGCACGCTCAACTCGCGCGATGAGCAATACAAGTGGCGCATCAGGTGTGCAATTTATCATTAAGGTGTGGAAATTCACTGTACAAGTCAGTTCGCATGTCACTTAAATCACACAGATTATTGACTTCGGCTTCTCAACTAAAGGCTCATCGTAATGAAACCAGACCTGCTTCATCAAAATTTTCTGGGAGTACATCAGCTAATTCAATATATTTGTGGGCCTACTATTTCGACCCCAATTTTGAAATTATTGGGCCATGAATTGGGTTCAAACAAAGTCAAAGCTAGAGTTCGCCGAAAGTTGAGGTTGAGAGAACGAATCTGGGACAACACAACTTACCACCGTAACGGGGTCGAAGTAGGTAGCGCACTTGCCTTTCACCTCTGAGGTCGTGAGCTCGATTCTAGGTGAGGAACTATTTCAACGTGCATGACTCGAATCAAGTCTTCATGTGGAAAAGAATAAAGTCGACGCTTTTCTGAAAGTCGTGGTTTTCTCAGGGTACTCCGGTTTCCTCCTACAGGATAAGTTGACAGTGTGGGCTAGTTAAAAATGGACAACAGTAATTGACCTATGCTGTTGTGACGAGTCCGTCCTAGTTGGCGAAGCTAAGTAAATTAAAAATAAATTTTAAATCAAAGAAGAAGCGTTAACTGTACCTGATAAAGCCACAGAGCTTACCTGGTGTCGACGGTGGTAAAGATTGAATAGTCACGGGAGGAGTTGATATATAAAAGTTATTCATGGCGGACTGCAGTTCTGCCTGAAACTCAGGTGACTGAAAGGCCGCGTGCCAGTTGATAGATATGACGTTGGCAGGTGCTGGAACGTCACCCGAGACAGCCGACGGAGAAGCTATGGATGCAATGAAAAGAAACCGTTTAGAAACCAAAAATTCTCTATTTTTTAGCGTTTTGGCGAGCGAATAATGCACCTTTTGAGCAACAGTATGCGGCACTTAACTTCGGCAAGACGTAAGGTTACCAGCCTATTTCGTAACAAACTAACCTCATTAAAACTGGAATAATGATATGGGTGATATGGGGGGATTGAAGCCTGCTTTGTATGAAGTGTCAGTTCTTTTTCACAATAGATTTTAAAAAAAGACTTTTAATACTAACAATTCTTACCCAATTAACTGTTATTCCACTCCTTTTATCGTAGCAAAAACTAGGACAGTTGGGGTTTTTACACAAGTGCCAACAACAAACAAAAATTAACCAACAGCTGACTACTGCAGGAACAAAACGAACCTTTGCGAAAAACCGCACAAAAATTTTTGATTTTTCTCATTTATTGGGCTTTTACCTAGGAGTTCAGGGACATTAAAGTAGGGTGAGGGTAGAAAGTTATTGGATACCTCGAAGGCTAGGTAGACCGGCGGACAAGAATCCCGAAGGTGTGGGCTCATATTTCGTCTGCACATGTTTCAGAATGTTGTTGTGAGAGAACTAAATTCGTCGCTATATTATTAGTTGATAGCAATTAATTCTTCGCACTCCCGACTAATTTTTGAAGATAAGCATTAGAAATGCGATACGGGGGGGAGTGGACCATCGTGGTTTTATTATTGTGCTACAGTGACCAGTTCCGATTGATTAGTTGGTTAGCAGGCTTCGGGCCAGGATCAAAGGAAATTATTATTCATAACACAATGACAGCACCACCATCGTTAAGTGAAACTTCGGGAGCCCGCTGGCTTCAAACAATTATAGGATGAGGAGCTCCTGTTTCAGTCTACTTGTAGTTCAATGCGATTATGCAGAAATCCAGTACCTGAAGTATTTGGAGTTTCGTCCGATTCTGATCTTGTTTGCCTTCTCGCTTCGGCCATTTTGCTGCAAAAAATGCAACAGCAAACGGATCATTATTTGTTTAGTAACTTTGTAACCATACAGTAGTATGAGATATTCTTGTTAGCTACTGTACAATGGAATAGAAATTAACTGGTACTCCATTGCAAACATTGCTATCCAACTGCTAGCTACGATACTTGATTGTCTCTTAAGGCTGGTTTTCATTACTCGCAGACAGACATATTTGCGACACTCGCCGAGAGTCGTAACGAAACAAACTTTTTTGTTTTGCCACGATAGTCCACAACTATAGGCCCAGTGTCACCGACAAGCGGTTTTCACATATTTTGTAGGAGTTTTATACCGTTTGCAATACTCGGCGTCTATTGTAATCTTCACATCGCCGAGCATCGCAGTCTGTCTGCGAGCAATGAAAACCAGCCTTAAAATAGCGAGCAGACCACAAAAGAAACTTACGCTATTTTGGCGAGCTTTTTTAATTAAATTTTAATTAATAGTTGAAATAACCTTCTTGTGGATATTTATCGGCGAGAGATTTCTATTACATTTTTTCGCTCTCGATTTCTATGATAGTTGTGCAATTGTTCAATACATAGCTACTTTAGCTATGTATTGCATTTGCACTGACAAATTGTCAAACACGCGCATGCCAATAAACATCAAATAATCCTATAAAATGTGAAAGGTATTAGTTAACCGTTCTATAATGTTAACTGATGTACCAACAATATTGAAACTGTCAATTTCTCCCATTCGTCAATTAACATGGTAATCGATAAACTTAGAAATTATCTGTTTTAGATTATCGATTAATGGACAGTTCTACGAACGATATACATAGTAGAAGACTACCAGCTTATTAAACATATGTAACAGTTGTTTGAAATACACTTACTTGATTTTCGAGTAGAGCTGTTCACTCAACCACCATCAAATGTAAACGAAAGTAAAACTACGTGTTCTGGTTTTAAATACCTGCAGACCAGCACAGTAGTTTGTACCAATTATGCACCTCCTCCCACACATGAGCATAAACAATACATTTCGCCCTGTTTAAATTCCTGCATCAGGACCAGTCTGTAATTTTGATTATGCTCTTGCAACAGTATTACCAGATCTCTGAACAAAACGAAAAAAACAGAATAGTATTAATCATACAGTTTTACTTATATAAGTTATAGTGACCTACATGATACTTTATATATACTCAGAGTGACAAAATGAAATAGTGAAAGTGAAAGGTACTTGCTAGATTCTGACTATGCAAAAATAATAATATCGTATGCCGGCTAAAAAGTACAGCATAATTCTTCAAATGTTCTTGTTCAATGTAAAGTTATTGTTTTACTACTTTAACCACGAAATGGTTGTTTCTAAATGATTATTTACAGCAACAAGCGATAAATGAGTTCTCAGTATGTCTTTCTGTTTTGGAGAAGATTTGATACTCTTTTAAAGTTCCCTCGCAAGCCGTAATGGTTTACTATCTTGTCTGGGAGAATAGGTGTAATTAACTTCTTGTAAATCCATTGTGTTTATATTCTAAAAATGGATGTCTCAAATAAATTCTAAATTCTAAATTCTAAATTCCAAATACTTGCTGTTCCCCATGCATAAAATGCGTCAGTCCTCATAAGATAACAATTGCATTTTTTCGTAATTACAGTTGTACGGGGGTCACGGTTACGCTATTATGGATATGTAAACGCAGCATAAGGTCATCAAGGGATATTACCGAAATGTTATTCCTCTCCGTTTGGGTTGTATACATAGTTCAAACTAGCCAAATGCATGTTCACATATAAAGCATCATCAAATGCGCAACTCAATGCGTTAAAATTCTTTCAAAACCTCCATGACAACTATATTTTTTAATTAATGCAAGCAGTGAAAGTTTGCCCATACTCAATGCTCTAATTTTTTTGAGTGTAATTCAAATGGTTCTGATGTTGTTTTTAGTTCCTGTGAAATGGTATAGGATAAACGGGAGTTGTTACGGTTTGCTAGAAGAACATGATGCACAACTCGCTCAAGTACTGTGGTTGTGTTCATACATATCACAAATTTTTAGCAACTTCGGCCTAGATTTGGTTTTAGTTAAAATAATATTTTGCCCTCACCTTCGAAAGGTAATCTTAGTCAACTTCAAACCCATTGTCCAATGGTCCTTGTGCGAAGGTCCCAACGGACAATTTAATTATACCACATATTCTTTTCAAAAGGAGAAAGGGCTCCTACGAAAGTAATTAGCTCAGTCGTGCTGACTGACTTCAATGTGAAAAATGCAAACATGACAATTAATATTTAAAAGACTATTTTTGTTGAAGCCCGGTACACAACATTCACCAACTCATCACATGAGTCACTTTTTGACCATGTTAGTTACTAAAGGCTGCATTCCAGTTACGCGTTTTTGACCCGCACGTACACGCACGTAAAAGATCAAACTGTAATAAAACGTATCTTTCAAACAACCACGAGAAGAATTGTTTAGAATTTAGAATTTTGAATAGTTACGTGCCGATTTGTTGATGTATTTTTTAAAAGTATGAGGTTTTGAAGGATTTAAAGTTTTACGTGCGTATACGCGCGTGTTAAAAACGCGTAACTGGAATGCAGCCTTAATTTAGCGTTAGAAAGTGACTGCCGTACATGAGCTCGATTTTATTGTTACCACTGTACTCCATTGCAGAGATTTTATGGTTTGATACTTAAAGGAATTAAAATAAGCAAGGTGAGCGCGCGAAGCATGACGGGTAAATAGGAAACTTCACACTCCCATCAATGCAAGTTATCAGTGCCAAATTTCATGAAAGACTTTCTGAGGGGCTCTTGGAAGAAGAAAGTATTGGATTGGTAACCCGTGTCGACATAGAACGGGAATTTTATGTTTTCAAAGCTTTTGATCTCAGCATTTCCATGAAGATGTCACCTGATAAGAATATTGCTGATGTGTACCTATAGGCCCATCTAGACGATGCGATTTTTACTTACGATTGTTGCATGCAACTTGCCGACGCCATTCCTGCAACTTTGTGCCGTCTATCTAGACGGCACAATTTTTTTTATGCGACCATGCGACTTTTCTAACTTTTCTTCTTCTTTAT
>JAOBYK010450122.1:0-14281 GCA_025434845.1 Phenganax subtilis | reverse complement strand
CGTTTATCTTTGGTGAAATCAATTATTAGCTCTTTGCATTTAGAAACATTGAGCTTCATATTATTAGTAGTAGTCCATTTTAGTCGTAGTATTTAGTCGCATATTATTAGTAGTAGTCTATTAGTAGTAGTAGTCCATTTTGAGCTTCATATTATTAGTAGTAGTCCATGTAGTCCGCATTTTAGCTTGCGGTGGCAGAGCAGACGGCAAACCAGTGCAAGAATAGGAGTTTCTCGCTGTCTGAGTTATCAAAATAAGCGAGAAATGGGTTTCTCACCCTGGGGTGCCCTATGTCAGGTCACATGATATACTCACATGACATGTGACTCCAGTACATTTTAGTGTTTTGCATACCGCAACTGAATACCCACCCACCCCTCCCAAGATCGGGGGGAGTGGAGGTGTAGTGTTAATCTGTTACATGTTGAGTTGTATATAAAAACTTTGTGTTCCAACAAAGGCACTGCCTTTGCGGTGGCAGGACAGACGGAAAACCAGTGTGAGAATGTAAGGATCTTGGTACCACGCATAATCACTTCGGGAACAATACCATTCTCATGTAAGTATTGTTGAACAAAATAACCGTCATAACCTTGGAAATTGTGTGCCGCAACAATACAGCCCTCGTGTTCTTCAGTGAAGAGCCATTCATAAAACTCGTTTCGCGTATTTTCACCTTGGAATACCCATTCGTCAATGGCTTCATTCTGGATCACACCAAAGTTGGGTTTGTGCTCACCGTTTTCTTGTTGACACTCAAAATCAAAGAACAAAAGTTCGCTGTATCCACGTTTAGGCTCTTTTTCGTTAGGCTCTCTTTCTCCTTGCTGGCATTCCATGTCCAAGAACCACCTTGCATCAACACCATTTTCAGGCACTTCATCATTTGCAGTTGGTTCCTTTGGTTCTTCTTTTTTTTGGGTTGCATACAACACTGATCATTCTTCAAGTCGACCTATTGATAACAAGTTTGACAACGTGTCTGTCCACAATGGTGTAGATCGGGTCGCAGTTGATTTCGTCAGACAACAGCGTGGCAATGGTTGCACTTGACAAGCGAAAACAGATGGATTCACTGCCGTCTGTGCGTTGTTTGTGTTGGTCGAAACAAGCTTGACTTTTGAAGACACGGTTACAATCAATGCAAGGAAGCCAAGAAACAATGGGACAATTTGGACATTGGCAAGATCTGCTTGCATCAGGGCATAAATGATCCGTAACATGATCATAGACTTTCTTGCAGGTATGACAATACTTGTTTTGTGCGGAAAAGCCAGGCATGCTTGTAATCACATCGTAGTGACCATCATGGAGAAAAAGGTAATCTTTTTCTCATGTTCTTTTGGTCCAGAAAAGATGATGGCGTTTTGATGTTCTTTGGACACGATGTTGATCTGGTACTCGGATAAATACGTTTGGAACTGTTTCACTTCATCTAAACCATGGGATCCGAGAGGAACACCAGCTTTTTCATGAAATTTGTATGCTAATTGCATTTGGAGTGGTCTACGATAATTTCGTATTGGACGATTCCGACTATTGTTATCAATCTTGGCTTTTGCAACAACCAGGGCTGTAGCTAGACACAATTCATCTTTGTTTTTAATACGAACAATGGAGCCTTTCTTAACCAAATGTTTTTCCAAATTGATATGACTTCGTTTTGTGCCTTTACAGCCATTAGGCATGTTGACATGAATCAAATTGACTTTGACAGAATCATTCAAACGAAATTCTTGGTGGAACTGGATAACACGTTCAAATTCAGCTAACACACGTTCGGTAGTAAGACGTTGTCTTGGCAGAAACGGGAGCGAGATAGGTTTTTCGAGCTGAGGCGATTGCAATACAAAACGGACTTGATCGTGCATGGGTATATCTTGCGTGACAGGGTTCAATAAACTTTCAAACATTTTATGTAAACGATGATGGTACTGGGTGAGTTCCAAATGGGCAAACGTGTCCGTAACTTGGAAAGTGTAATCCATACCAGTAGTTCGAAACTTTTTCACACGTACTTGTTTAGTAATTTTTGGCCTAAAAAAGTCGTTATCGCGAACCTATAAACAAAACCAGACAGAAAGGACATAAAAACTGTTGCACTCTATGTTGAAAAACCCTTGATCATACAGTTGCATGAAAATTTAGTTTCTTTTAAAAGCTTAAAATTAATATTCAATAAAATGAAAAAAAAAGTTATGGTGTAAATCACGAATGTCCTAGCATTATTGAATAAGTCATCATGCAAAACCTTAGACAACCTATTGCTAACCTCTCCTGATGTACTTGCCCCTTCGCTCATGTCGTCAATGGATCTTTTCTTTCCACGGCCAACTTGAAGAAAAAGTTCAATATCTCGTAGCTGTGATGCCTCCAAAAGATGCTCGTCGTTCTGCCATTCAAACAAAACTTTTTCTGGCCCTTATAATAAACATAACACCAGTGGCCAGCTATGCGTAATTGATTCGGAATGTCTTTGTCGATCTGCATAAGTACATTGCGAACTCCGGTATAGACATTTCGGTAGTCCTCTTGTCTTACAAGTTTTATAGGCCCATACTCTTCCAGGACCTTAGTGATGTCTGCATCTTGGATCCCATAAGAAAGGCGGGTGATATTGACCCAGCGAAGAGAAGATATGAGCTGAAATTCCGCAGGAAAACCACAAACAGTGAAGCCGTGATGTTCTGCGGCTTCCAATTTTCGTGAACTTTTGCATGTAACACAAAAGCAGCCGGGTGAGATCAACACAATCGCCTCAAAAAACTCACGGAAACAATCACTGTAAAAATTAGACGTGTTGAATAACACAAGTTTGCGTGTTTCTTTGTTGTCCGTATTTACAACATGGTAACACGCGTGTTTTTCTCAACACGTTTTATTGTGTGTCAATAAAACACTCAAAAGTTCTCTACACGTGTGTTATAATATAACTCTATGTGTGTGTTGTTATAACACAAAGATAACACCTTAGTAACACGACAGAACGAGTTTTCCACTCTGTGTTGATATAACACGTAAAAATAATTTTATGCGCGTTTTATTAAATATACGTCACTCCAAAGTCCACCCGTCAAAAATATCAACAACAATAAACGTTTATAACAAAAACAAATAACATAAATCTTGCTGATGAAAAAAACAGCTACAACTTAAAGTATTTATATAAGAGAATGCATGCGTAAAAGCTCTTTAAAGTCAGTGGTTCACAATAAAAGAGTCCAATTGTCAGAACTGTCACTTGTACAAGTACCTTTAACTATCTGCTTATAAAAAGTAGCGTATTTGGAACTTTTCTTTGATTTTTGGGGAATATCCAACATCAATTCTTGCAAAAAGATCAAAGCATTTTTCCCCTTTTTGTATGCTATATTAAACACGTAATAGCAACTGACCAACAAGGTTAATGCTGTGATAACATTAGCATCCTCCACTTCAAGCAACTCCCTTTTCTCTGCACCAATAAAGATTTGTTAAACTTCTTTCTTTTCTGATACGATTGTAACAAGGAATGGTTCATTCCCTTTTTTTTTAAACAAATCTTTTAAGTTGCATTCAACCTATAATAACAAGCATGAATATTATGTAAATTTTTATATTGATAAGATATGGCACAGATTTAAAATATATAGTTTTTTGAAAATGTATGTTCAACACCCTGGAGGTATAATCAAAAAAAAAAATTCAAGTCGTTTTACAGCATATACATGCATGATTTTGGGACTATAGCGTTCACTGTACCTCGCATTCAAATAGGATGCAATCACACTGCTTGCACAATATCACTTGCATCATCTGAAAGATTTTCCATAACCTGCTTATGTCTAATTGAGCTGCGTCCTCAAACTCATCATCTGTTTCAAGTCCAACAGCAACGGTTGCAGCTTGAAGGTATAAATTCAAATTGGCTGTGGTTTCTTTGAGAAAATCTTTCAAAAATGTTATAAATGAACATTCTTGTAATATCTATAAAGAGTGTGAAACATAAGTCCTCAATACACTACAAACGTGTGATATTAACGCATAGACAGAATGCAAAAAACTTGGTAGTGGATTGTTCATACAGTTAGTGTATCTATACACTTAATTAATCTTTCCCATTGTCGCTATATGAAAGTCATGCAGCTTTCTCCGTGCACTGTTTTGTAGCAAAAACTATATATCTGTACATGTAAATTATTTACAATCAGCTTAAATCTGCTTACCCATTTTGGATCTACTAGAAACAGAAATTCATCACAGATCTTAGAGGTGGACATAAATTCTTCTTCAGAAATCCATTTCCATAGGAGTGAAAATGTCTCCATCAGTTTCTTCGCAACGTTGTCATTTACAATTGTAGCTTGCAGCTGTCTTTTCAACTCATCAAGCATTCTCTGATTCGCAGTATTATCCACCGTGTTTTGGCTGTCATCTTTGTCGTCATCTTTTCCATCTATTTTTGCAAGATGTCTTGGTTTGTTATTTGCTGATGTTGGGAACGAGCTTCTATGTCTTGAATTTTGAAATCCTTGTTGCAATGAGCCAGTAATGAACACTGCAAGAACATAATTTCAGAAATAAATTTTCGCTAAATATAAATACAGGCTGTTTACTAGGTAAATCAGACTAAATACTAACGCAAATAAAAGTTTTTTATGAATCATTAAGACTAACTCGGTTTATAATGAGCAGATGGATCTGCTTCTTAAAAAATCCAAGTGTTTAGAAATGCAAAGAAATGAATTTATACTGCAATCAAATGATCATTCAGTAAATTCAACGAAATGAATTCTTGGAATGAAGATTATGATATACTTACGTATTTTACTCTAGGTGGATCAGACTCTTTCACACCAGAATCCTTTAGATGTGTGAAAGCACGACCCATACAGCTCACCATTGCTATGTATTCTAGGGTAGAAGGATAAGGGCAACAGCCTGCAAAAAATTCTCTGGCTTTCTTTACCATTGTCACCCTTGCCTGATCAAACCTTGAGTAACAAGGCTTATTCTTTAGTATGCCAGTAATTACTTCTGGAATTGTGTCAGGTAACTGACGTGGATAAGGTGGTTTCATTTTCTTGGTGGAAGATGATGGTCCATTGTGATCTATTGCATACTTTCTTTTCTTATCAAGCTCACTATCTGACTCTTCTGAGTCAAGAAAGATGGGTCTCTTACTGTTGTTTGAATCCAGCGAAACTATGTCACCATCGGTAGAGTCTCCATCAACTAAAGGGTGGATTAACTGGAGCTCACATTCTTTACTTTCTGATTTGGATGGAAATGGCTTGGAAAGAAGGAATAGAAATAACAATTGAATTATTTAAAACTGCTTTCATCAAGACAATTCACTAAGACAACTTTATATCATTTAGATTAGGGACTGAAACGTACTGCTGATGTAGTGGACGGAGAAGTTTCAAGATGTAAGATCGTTCCAGCTGCAAGACTCATTAATACTTTCTCCTCTTCTACTTCTGTGCCACCACTTAAATAGACGTAACACACTTTAATTCCAAGCTTTGCACCCCCTATTTGACATGCACACAAACATTTATAAGATAAAAAGCACAGAAAAGCTACGCAAAACTTCTGTAGCATGATAGTAAAAACGCTATACCTTTTGTAATAGCATCTGCCAACGTTTCTGCCATTATACATTTTTTCATTTCCAGCTGATTGTTCCATATCTTGTAGAACTTCATATTTTCTCATTCAACAATACTACTATTAAGACTGACAGAAAAAAACATCATTTTGAATCAATAACGTAGTTTATACTTAGCTGGCTAAGCCTAAAGCGAAATCAGAAAACATATACTTCACTAGTTGTACATCGAATAAAAATAAAATGCTTGACATTCTTGATTCTGTATTTTTAGCTTTCATACAAATATACTTGAAATAGTTTAAATTCAATTTTTAGTGGAGAGTGTTCAGAATAAATTAATGCGGTTGTAGTTTGTGTTGTACAAAGTTAAAACACTGACTAACAAGTTTGTTTAGCAAAAAACTTCTTTGACAAATTTGTGAAAGTATTTTTGTAGCTTGCACCATTGCACGGTTTGTATTACTGTAAAATGGTAAATATAATGCAGAAAAATAATACAATCGAATACAGCATCCCACCTGTAATGTTGGTTTGGTTTTAAAAATACAACTGAAGCCCTTTGGCTCTTCTATACGGCGTATCGCATTGCTTTTTTCGGTTCTTCTTGAAAGGTCGAAGAAGTTAGTCGAAGAACTCAAAGCGGCCAAAAAAAAGACAACAGAAAAAAAGCAGGAATTCCTTTGATCATATGATTGCCAAAAGACCGGTTAGTGGTGGTTTCCTGCAGGATTCATAGCTTTCCGTGTGTAACCGATCGTGTACCGATACATTCCGAAGCCGAGTTTAAATGTTTCATACACTGGATTCAAAGGTTTCGAACTGCCATAAAGTCAAATGTACAATCGTGCAGTCGTCCTTTCGTATTGTCGTATTTTCATAATTGTTCAATGTGCTTGTATTGTTGCAGTGCCGAGTTGTTGCAAAAACACTCTGTAAAAGAACACAGAAGTGATCCTAACTTTCTTGTACACTGTACAATATGTGGAAAGTCGTGTAATAAATGGAATTCTTTTCAAAGACATGTCAAGACAAAACATAGTGAAGTCGATTGTCATGACGACGAGAACAAAGAACTTTTGGAATGTGCAACTGAAGTAAATCTGGTAAACTATGAAACACCAGACCATAATGACCTGCAAGAGAATACTGAGACTTCTACTGTTGACGAGATGCAATGGTATGCTGCAAGATTTATATTGAACTTAAAAGAAAAGTGCAGAGTAACTTAAGTAGCATTTGACCACACTTAAGATGCTACCAAAGATTTACTTGTCCAGGTTGCTGGAGCGAGAAAGAAAAGATTAAAAACAAAATGTGATGATGCAAATATAAATTTCTCAGACGTCGAGCCTGATGATGAAAGTTGCAGTTTGTTTGACACTTCTTTTCTGTTTGAGAATGTCAATTCTGAATTTCTCCAGAAAAATTTTTTTAAAGAGAATTTTAACTTAGTGGTAAGTTTTTGTAAAAATATTGATTATTTTTACCACGGCTTGATTAATGTAAGTATTATACATCATTAAAAGAGTCTGATTATTCAGACTCTACTATGAGCATAGATCCTCATTATTTAAATAGTGTTTGTGAATGTCAGTGTTTAATAACTTGGCATTTATTGCATATTATAGGCTCCTCGAGTTGCAGTGGTGTATTTAGTGAAAAACGTTTGGTCATGCCATTGTGACATGAAACGTGATGGTTGGCACCTCACGTGCAAATTTTTCAAAATTTCGACTCTCGAGAACGTTGGAAACGGGCGTTTCAGAGACTAATCTAGCTGTAATTATACAACCTGTTCGGTCAAGTAGAGAACTCTCTTATGGATATTTATTATAAGTCCTCAGAAAAAGAAGTAAAACAAATTACTGAAAAAAGCATAGTTGTGAATAGATCATTTTAATTCCAACATGAATTGATAACTAAGTACATTTAAAACAAAACAAGTTTTTATGAGGTAACTTAAATGGCTCAGATGGGGCACAAACAACCGTTTAAAAACTTGTGATGCCGCTTTGCCGCTCTAGAACGACAATCATCGTCGCCTACGAGAAACAATTTTCAGGTGAGCTTACCAAATCCTGTGGGCATTAGACAATTGTAGCGAACCATATACAACAAACATTACTTGTATAAAAACTCAAGTCTCCTTGGATTTTCAGCAAACTTTTTTATCACGTCATGCAACGTATTAGAGCCTTCTTTCTCAGATAGTATGTCTTTATGTATGGAAATCCTGCAAAGAGAACTAAGACGACCTTGGCTCATAGTATTTCTCAAATAACTCTTTACCCTGTTCAAACAAGAAAATGATCTTTCAACAGAAGCACTTGTAACTGACAAAACACCATTCATTTTTAACAGCTTTACAACTTTAGAAACGATAGATTGAAGATGAAATTGAAAAATATATCTTAGTAATTCTGCAGAAGAATCCTTATGAAAGTCTGTGTCGCTGTAAATGAAGCAAAGTTGGCTCACTAACATTGGTATGTGATACAATTCACCATACATTTCCTTGAGGAGATTAATTTTCTCTGATGGCACTTCACCTTTCCAAGTCTTAAATACTCTTGGATTAACAAGGTCTTAAAATCTAAAACGCTCCATGTCCTGAAAACGCTCAGTTAGCATACCTATGATTGCATCAAGAATTTCAAAATACCTTTGTAATTATGCCTTTGATCACACCTGGTCACAGGAGGACCCACCTTTTACACAGCTTTGTCATAAAACTCAGAATATTTGGCATCATTTCTCAGAGAAGTAACAAAGATCTTGAATCTTTCAACTTGACTCATTCCATATTGAAAATCAGTCTCTTTGTCTTGCAAGATGGAACAGACTATTGATGACTGCTCAAAAATCACCTGAAAAACGCACACCAGAAAACAAAAGAAGAATCCATTGAAGTAACCAAGTAATCCAGTTACCTTACTTAATGTTTCGTCATCCCACCCTGGATTGTCAGTGAGAGCTTCAAATATATCTATAAGTCTCTCATAGTTAGTATGCGAAACATTGATGACACAGGCTCTATAGTACCATCGTGTGTCACCAGGATTGGGAAACTCAAGTGTATGGGAAGAAAGTAATGCTTTTCTTTTTGGACCATTGCTACTGAAAGTACAAAAAGCACCAATATTAACAAAAAAAATCTTTACAGGTGAAATAGAAGATGCAGCTTGACACAAAACTAGATTTAGCCTATGAGCTGCACAATGCACAAAACGGGCAAAAGGATATTCCTGCTGTACTTGAGCTTGGACACCATTGAGATGACCAGACATAACAGAGGCACCATCATAACTTTGTCCAATCAGCTTTTTCCTAATATTACTATGTGACTCAACTTATCTTTAACAGCTGCAGATAAAGCAGTTGCAGTTCTGTCAGAACTGACATTCATATATCCAAGCTGTCTTTCTATGATATCCTTCCCTTTATCTAGACGAATAATCACACTCAATTGCTCTTTGGTGGAAACATCAGTTGTCTCATCAACCTATATGCTCAAAAAAAAGCAATTTTCTATCTCCTTCAAAATCTCATCCTCTATTATCATATCAAGACAATTAATCAAATCATTCTGAATACTTGAGGAGACTCCAGTAAACCACCCACCCCCTATCAACCTACATTCACCAAGCCTACCATGCAACCGCCTTTCAAAAACAGAATCCATCTTGGCAAGACTTTCAAGTATCTCCCTATAGTTTCCTCTATTCAAGCTGCCACTTGATTCATCATGCCCTCTGAATGCAAGCTCTTGTCTAGACAAATATAAAACTGCTTCTGTTATGGTTTTTAACATTTCTCTGTTTTGTCTTACCTCCTCATTATGACGTTCAATCTCTTCACGTCTAGCTTATGACATGAGGGAGTCCACACGAGGTCCAGTGCCATAAGTCTTCCATGTCTTATAAGCACCCATGAGTGATTTTGCTTTCTCGTGCTTTTTGCAGTCAGATAGGGAAGCTCTTTATATTTTTAAAGCCAGTCTGCATCCATGATGTTGAACTTCCAGGTTGAAACAAGAGACACGGCCAGCAAAACATTGCCTTCTTTTCGACACTACTGCAGACCAATCCTTGTTTGCATACCAACTCGCCTGAAAGCTTCTATCTCCTGTTGTCGCTTGTAAATTCGGCATTGGTCGTTGCCTAACAATTATATTTTGCTCGCCATATTGCCGAGCAGAGAAAGGCTTTTTTAGCAAATCACTCATAACATCTACTTCATCAGGAACTGTTATGCTAGCTGAAGCCATTGTAATGCAAATCAATAACACGTAAATCAGAAAGTTCAGTCAGTGTATTCACGCATGAATCGCAAACGGAGCAAAATCTCTCGAGGGCTCAAGTCGTGCTCACAAAAATGAACATGACTAGAAGTTGCAAAATTGCACATTTGAGCATGCTCAGATGCCGTTATCCAATCAGATTGCGCGTACTTCTACTATAAAATAATATTACATGGTCATGCTGAATTCTGAGGGCATGACTAGAACTGCGTAAGGCTTGGAACTAGCTCTACACATATGATTGTTGCTAGGTAATGTGCGAAATGCGCAAAACGTAGCCTAAAATGATGTAATTCGAGGCGAAAATCTCATCTAATGTTGTGAAACATCCGCAAAATGAGTACAAAACTCAGAAATATCGTCAAATAAATGATAGTAAGGTTTAGGAAATTAAACAATTTGATTTACAGTTTTTGAGGAAAAGGATCTATCATTTTTGGGAAAACTTTTGGTCATGCTGAGCATGACCAGCATGACCACTAGATACGCCACTGTCGAGTTGTAAATATGGGTGAGAAGGTGGTGTGGAAAACTGTAAAAAACATGAGAAAGGCAGTGAAATGTGCTGCATTAGGATACTATATACCATTTTTGGAAAACTTGAAGGTAATATAAACACTGGTTTGACTTCACAGATTGCTTTATGTTAGCATTTGCTACTTGCATGTTGACAGCAGCTAATAGCATGACTGTTTTAAATGTTCAAAAGCAAACAAGTCACGTAACAAAAAAATTATTTGTCATTGACAACTGGTTGTGAGAGCGTTGTAACACCTCTGAGAAGGTCCTCTCTTATTGATCAAAAGTTAGAAATGGGAGCGAAAGGATCAATCCTATCAGAATGCTGCAATTGCTCAGGGAAAACCCTTTGATATAACTGTTTTTTTTAAATTAGCTGACGATGAGCATGACTTGCAATCTGTTGAGTATGAAGTGGCATTTGTAAAAAAAATAACCGACAAAACGTAGAATGAATGGTGCATAAATATGCAAAAGGAGCAAAATTGATTCAATGCAGTCAAAGAAACAGAATGGAGCAAAAATAGTGCAGTTGAAAAAGAATAGAACAAAGGAGCAGAAGGAAGCAAAGAAAACACACTGGAGAATATTAGCAAATGGAGAAAATGGGGCAACAAAAGCAGAGTGGAGCAAAAGGAGCAAAGGGAGCGAAGAAAGCACACTGGAGAATATTAGCAAATGGAGAAAATGGGGCAACAAAAGCAGAGTGGAGCAAGAGGATCGAAGGGAGCGAAAGGAGCAAAAGGAGCAAGAAAGCACACTGGAGAATATTAGCAAATGGAGAAAATGGGGCGACAAAAGCAGAGTGGAGCAAAAGGAGCAGAAGGGAGTGAAGGGCGCAGAAGGATCGAAGGGAGCGAAGGGATGGAAAGGAGCAAGGGGAGCCAAGGGATGGAAAGGAGCAAAGGGATCGAAGGGAGCCACAGTACGCAATGCATACTTATTTTTTAGGTATAGGCGAAGTTCAGTCTTGCACAATTATGACGTATTAGTACATATTAGTATAGTATTCGGAAAGGATGGAACCCTTTCTAAAGATTCACATTAACATAATATGTTCATACACATTGTTTTATGCACAAACAAAAAGAAAACCACGAATAAAGTATAAAAAAACATTGATACTCAAAAAACAACACTAATAAAAATATTTTTAAAAACAAACAATAAAGCGGTAAATTTTTGCTAAACTTTTTCATTATTTGCTGAAAAATTTTGTGAAACCACAAGTGAAACGATGCAGGATTGCGAGATTGTATTCCTGTTTTATGAATAGAATTTGATTGGTCGGAAAAATTAAGAAACTTGCTTTGGCTTGCCCAAATCCTGGGGGGGAAAGAGTTGAAAGATCAAGATCAAAAAAGCCACGAAAATACCAAAAAAGATGCAAAATAGTATTTGTGAGTCCTTGCTATCAAAGTCCTTGCATAATAGACGCGCGAGTCCTTGCAAAATAGACGCAAAAGTATTTGTGAGTCCTTGCTATTACTCTATTTCAATTAACGAATTTTTTTGCATTCTAATGGCCTCCAGCCTGCTTTGCGCGCCTGAAACTGGTCAAACCGGTTTTAGCAGAAGTTAAATAATGCATCGTCATGTCACCAATTTGTGTTTTGTAATTTTCATTACAATATATAGGTGAGTTTGTCTCGTTCTCAATAAGTGTTTAAAAATATCATACCGTTTCTGCGGACTAAATAGTTTCGTGGTTCACCGTTTCATAAAGCAGCTTCACTGTGTTTGCCGTTTCTACTGTATATGCATTGTTTGTGTTGCACGTGGACTGTTTCTTTGCATATTTTAGTGTTCGGTCATAGGCAGCCCAAAAATTGAGTATAACTCGCCCCATTTCCCTTCCAGCGCACGCGTGCCTCTGAGAGTAATGACTTCATCTATATAAATTACATAAGGTTGGCAACTTTAGCATCGCTTACGAAGCAGCGATGTAAACACGTAAAAAAATAATCTGCATATGCCAACGAAGACTAAGCAAAAACAACAAAATACTAAACCTCTATAATTTTGCTATTTCCTCCAAAAAAATAACGTCTTAACATAGCCGATAAAAGGAAAAATAAGCACATTTTTACTGTATTTGCTGTCAAATTTCTTTGTCTCCATGCTGGATGCCACAACCTGTCGTGTACGTCATTTTATTAAAAATAAATTTTCCACTGTGATTGGTCAAAAAAATAAACAAACTTTGACGTAGGATGGGGGAGAAAATAGGATGCAGGGGGGAAAAGGCAGAAAAGAAACCATGGCGCAAAAACTTTCCCAAACTTAAAAATTTTTTCAATGGGACAGAAATAAATAAAAAAGGATTTTTTTCACTACTTGACATTTTGTACGTTTTGCACGTACCTTACAAAAATATTTCACCATTAAAAAAATCTTTAAGTTTGGGGAAGTTTTCGCGCCAAGGCTTTTTTCTGCCTTTTCCCCCCTGCATCCTATTTTCTACCCCATCCTACGTCAAAGTTTGTTTATTTTTTTGACCAATCACAGTGGAAATTTTATTTTAAAAAAATGACGTACACGACAGGTTGTGGCATCTAGCATGGAGACAAAGAAATTTTACAGCAAATACAGTAAAAAATGTGTTTATTTTTACTTTCATCAGCTATATTAAAACGTTGGTTTTTTTGGAGAAGATAGCAAAATTATAGAGGTTTAGTATTTTGTTGTTTTTGCTAAGTCTTCGTTAGCGTATGCAGATTATTTTTTACGTGTTTACATCGCTGCTTCCTAAGCGATGCTACAGTTGCCAACTTTATGTAATTTATATAGATGAAGTCATTACTCTTAGAGGCACGTGTTTGCTGGAAGGGAAATGGGGCGAGTTGTAGTCAATTTTTGGGCTGCCTATGGTTCGGTTTGTCAAACATGTTATTTGTTTTATATTTGTTTGAAAATGCTTGACGTTTGCAGCATCTATTTGAAACAAAAAAAACTCGTAAAATTGTCATCTATTTATGGTCACGATGCATTATTCCCGTTACTTAGTCTATTGTTTCTTTTTGATCCGTGATTCATATCATTGAGACCTTTGATTAAGTATATAATTAAACAAGATTTCAAAATAACATCATGCATTAAAATGTGAGAAGAGCAAGCAATCGACACTTATTTTCCCGCAGGTGAGCATAAATTTTTGTATCTTTTCGTATTTTCATGTCTTTTTTGACCTGATATTAATATTTCAACTTTCCCGCCAGATTTGGGCAAGCCTGATCAAGTTTGTCAATTTTTTTGACCAATGAGATCCATTCCTTTCACCAGAGAAATTATTCTGCAATCCGGCATTGTTTGACAAAGTTTTTAAGCAATAGTGAAAAGTTTAGCAAAATTTTACTGCTTTTTTGCTTGCTTTTTGAAATATTTTTATTGGAGTATCGTTTTTTCAGTAGCAAAAGAGTATTTGAGTATAATTTATTCGTCATTTTCTTGTTGTTTGTGCACATGGTGTGTATGAAATAATTATGTTGAAGTATCGTAAAAAAACTTGACATTCTATCCCAATACTGTACTAGTAGTATAATACCCGCCGTATAGCGGCGGAAGTGACGTCACACAGATGGACTGAAAGGTGACGTTACCAGCTGAGGTAACGTTACCCTTTGAAATGACGTGATTGTTCACGTGCAATGCTCGTGCTAAGGTAACGTTACCTGGTGAGGGGACGTTACTGGTTAAGGCTGGTTCAAACCGGACTTTCATAAGAACTTTCGCCGAGGAAACAAAGCTTTTGCTGAATCGTTGACTCGGTAAGTACATGAAGTATTCCTAGTCGTTGTCATAGCAACTCGAGTAAAAATAATAAAGTTTGAAAATTTTTAGGTATGGATTTGGTTGCTAAACTTGTG
>JAOBYK010450011.1:0-14284 GCA_025434845.1 Phenganax subtilis | reverse complement strand
AGTGACTTGTACGCGGACGTTAGATGCGATATCATCCCGTAGATTATTCAACTTAGGTTCCAAGTGTTGAATGATTTTCTCTTTAGGGATACTGCGTGCATGGTACAACGGCGAAATTCAAACCCAAGGCCAAGATATCTTCTTCCACTGACGTAAGTCTTCGCGCACTGTGATTGACAACTGTGCCTCTTAGTGTGCGGCGATTGGCCAAATCTTCTTGTCTTCGAGCATCTTGATTTCTTCTCGACGTCAATCTGTTTAACTTGGCGATCTGTTTGGAGCGTGCTTTACTGAAGGTTTGCATTGACGAAGCATTGACCATTCTTTTAGCAACAGCAAAATGCTCTTGTTTCAATTCTAACCATAGCTCTTCTGTTAGAGTGGCGATGTCATTATCCACCTTGTTGACTTGTCTACGTGTCCAAGCAATTCTTTCTCGCAACAGCGCCGACTTGGCTTTCTTCAAGATTTTAACTTCATGCTTAGTATGGAAACAACTGGAAGTGGGCAAGCCTTTCTACAACAATCTTATTAAGAGGTCTCATGTTACTGCAGTTTCGATCCGAAACCTGGTCCCTTTAAGTTACTGGTATATGTACCCAGTGGCGTAGTTAGCGATCCCGCCATCCCGCCCGGTGGGACGAAAACTTTCCACAAAATTGAGAGAATGTTTTAAAGTAATTCACAGTTTTGCCTATTCTGAATCTAGAAATATTAATTTTCATCCTTTTTTCAGTGCTTTTATTCATTAATCTTTTAAGAAGTGCGCAGGGCCGCCCAGACAATTTTGGAGGCCCGGGGCAAAATTCTCTTTGGGGGCCCATCCTCCCCCAAAAAGCCCATGCAAATACGTTCTAGACTATTTTGGGGCGCTCACGGTTTGGCTTTGGATCCTTCTAACTGTTTATCATGGAACTTTTAAAAATTTAGCATTGAACTCGTGCAAACTTAGCATTGCATAGTCTAGCATAATTTAGCATAAAGCTCCTGAAATACTAGCATTGAACTTCTAAAACTTTAGTAAAGGCTTCCTAGAAAATATAGCTTTGAACTATTGAAAAACGTAGTATAGTGCGATTGAACTTCAGAAAAACTCTTTATGCACCTTCTGGGGAAGTTAGTATTGAACTTAGGAAAAAATTCGCATTGAACCTCTAGGTCGCTTTGCTCCTTTTCTCAGCGACTACAAAAATCCCAAACTGTTTGATGCAATAGATAAATCCCATTGAATAAATTTCGATCTAGGCAGAAAGAAGTAAATTCATCTATGCACCTGGAAAGACCATATTAGATGGAGTAAAATTGCAAAGTTTGGTCGCAAAATGTTGTAAAATGCGAAAAAGCTAGCCCTTGTGAAGTTTTCAAACTTGATATATTTTTCTATTACATAACGAATGTGTTACCTTTTTTGGGTCATTTTCGGCTCACGAATGGTAACAATTTTTACACGTAAATATACCAAATTTGAAAACTTCACTGGCTAGCCTTTTCGCGTTTTACATTTCGCGACCAAATTTTGCATTTTTACTACATCTAATATGTTCTATCTAACTGCGTTGATGAATTTTCTTCTTCCTGCCTAGATCGAAATTTCGTCTATATATAGCGGGATTTTTCCATTGCCTAGTCAAGAAGTGGTAATAAAGTAGTACAGCACAACCCCGCTTAATCGCGCTAGCCAGCTATTTTGCAAAATCTTTCTCAAACTAGAGCATGTACCCGACAATATTTTCAGGAGGTTTTATGCCGCTGGGAACAAAGACTGCTATAAACAATGCATTTTAGACACGTTTTTCGGGTCGAGGCAAGTGAAGCGTTCCGAAACATGCTACCTATTCGCTTGCTGCCTCCGAGCAATTTAAGGCACCAATTTCTCAACATTTTGATGAAGTTACACGCAATTTTCCCATCTCTTTGAAATATGCCTAATCAATTGCAGTTCCAATTAACCAAAAACTTTGATCATAAATCCGGCAAAACCTTCAGAATCCGTAAATGTGATTGAAATATTGTAAAACGTCGGACCTCGATCCAGATCGCCAGAAACGTCATTATCATTTGACATTTCAACTACTCTGTAATCTTGGTGCAGTTTTTTGGCGCAATGTCATCATCGTTACTTTTTAGTAGGTCCGTAATCCCTGCTCCATTTTGGTTGGCTTAGTATGAAAGCCACTTCGTCTTGGCTGTTTCAAGATATTATTTGCACCAAAATTACTACTTTAATCAACCAAACGGGGAAAACAACCATCACATGTCGAAACACTACAATGCTTTCTTGAATATCTAACCTCAACTACATGTTGTCTAAAAACATGACTCTTGAACACAAAAGAGCAAACCTCTGATGTACAATGTTTAATAAGTCCATATTTATTCAGCGTATAATCCAGTCCGCCAAACACCCTATTAATTGATGCTGTTTTAAACGTTTGACTGTAAAAAGGAAAGCAACTGCATAAGAGTTTGCACATGATTACTGAGATCTCTGAACAGTTTTAATGTGGTTCTCTCATCCGATAAATAGCGCAACAATATTTATTTTTTATTATATTTATTTATTGCAATGTTTCAATGATTTTCTTTAAACATTAGCGATTGAATTCCATGCGAGATGCTTCCTTATTACTCATCAGTTCGCGTATATCACCACAATTAGGAACTATTTCGTCAAAAGTCATGGCTGTTCAATGGCATTTTGATTTTTGATTCTCTGAAAACACTTGACGAGCTTTTTTCCAGTCACGATAACCTGTATTTCAAAACGTTTCTTCATTCTTTCTCTCAGATTCACCATTTTTCCTGTAAAATACGTCACACAGTCACGTTCATGGTCATAATCACGCCATGGAAATCTTTCAAACCATCTGTGGTTGACAAGAACGTTGTTGCTTCCCCAGCAGTGTTTTAGGGAAAGAAAACATACGATTTGGATGACTAGGCTTGTGACTGTACGCATCAGTTTCTTCAAATTTCTATACCGAGGGTGTAAAACTGCGATTTGATTCCTAATTGACAGATTCTTCGGAAGTGTTTGTGAGTTTGTTTCTTCAGATGAGCTGCTCCCTATAGAGGAACTTGCTGCAGGCGATACAACAAAGCTCTGTATTCCAAGTTGTTTCTTTTTACGATTCTCTGCCATATCATGGACAGATGATCTGGCTATTTACTATTGCCTCTGCGTAATTGCGGCAGCATTAGCTGTTTTTGACGTTGCTATGTAACCAGTCCGAATCATGAGGGCGACCACAATGAGCTCTGTATATATCTGTGGTGATATCTTCAGTCATTCCACTGATGAAATCATAAGAGAAGTGAAGTCGAAAATGGCGTTAACACAGACTACAATTGAAAACAGCAAGTTCCTAAATTACAACTGGTAACAGGCATTTCTTTTCAGTTCATAAACTATTGCAATTCAAATTACATAACGAAAGAAGTTTCTTCTCACTCAGCAAAAAAGTGGGGGGGGGCTACCACCCCCCAGTCCCCTATCTTCCACTGGGTCTGCATGATTACTGAGACCTCTGGAAACAATTTTCGATGCGGACCTCTTATCCGGTAAATAACGTACCGATATTTAGGCAAGTAAGGTTTTGATTCTCGCGAGATGCCATGTGCCACATCGCTGAACTGTGAACTGCGTAACCAACTTACTTCAACACTGATGAACTGAGGAACGGGATCGTGCATGCTAATAACGTGGTGGTAATTTAAATATCAATTGCAACATAATTGTACGTTCGTTGGTTTATCTGACGAAAACAGTTTTGAGAAATATCACATATCAAAACGCATGGTTCTCTTTTTAGATTTTGCCTGATAAATTCGGTCATCTATTAGTAGTGCTATGAATTGCTTCGACGATTCGTAAATGAATAAAAATAAGAGAAGTCTATGCATGTCCAAACATGAAAATTAGACCTCGACTATGTCAAGGATGATTGCACTCCTCAAAGAAACCGGTAAAATTCAGGTATAGCTAAGCCTGCGCCCCATTTTAAACATTTACTCTCCCTCTACTGCCTCCCTCTTATCGATATTCCTCCACAACAATGTTGAGCCTCACTACTAGTGGCAGCTATTCTAAAGCGTGTGCACCATAGAATATACTTTATATTTGCAAAATTATGCAAACATTCTAAAAGCTCTACAATTGTCCTCACAGATATATTTTAAAAATTTAGGAATAAAAGTTAATCAAAAGTAGACTAAAGGTGAATTGGAACCACAAATGGATAGAGCTCTGGGGATAAACGAAACTTCGTGCTTTTTGGGCGAAAAGAGATGTAAGGCTCAGTTCTTCCCCTTCTCAGGTTATAATTAGTTTTTGACAGGGGGAATGTGTGACATGAGTGTGATTAATCGTTGAGGCCTTCATACTCCCTAATAGTGGAGTAACGCATGTGTATATACAATTACTGATGCAGGTGTACGTAAACTGGACTGAATTACAAGAAATAAAACAACTTCCTATACTCTACTGCTCTTATTTCTTCGTTCAGTTAAAACAAAGTTAATTGCGACAGCAAAATGTTTGCAGCTTAAGCAGTCATGTGCCGAGTAATAATATATCAAATTTTCGTGAAGATATTTGTTCATGCATGCATGGACATCTATCGTCACTCCATTACATTGTGGCATTGTGTGGATGGTTTTGCAGCAATATAATTAGTTGTACACACTAAAGTCGAGTACGACTTCCACGAAAAATGAACAGTTGGCTATTTTCTTTTCTTTAGTGAATTTTTTAATCTCGGAAAGACTGTTAATTGATTTTTGCATGTGTTTCTGGCTACCTCATGACTCCGAGATAGTTCCACTTATTTGTGCAAATAGCTGAGTTTTTGGTTGCATTGTACAAAGCAAGTTAAAGCACGAGCATAATTTGTCTTTCGAGGACCTAACTGACCCTATAGTATTACAAAATTCTATCTTGTCCACGCAGGAACATTTCAATGGTTCTTATTAAGTCCAGATTAGCATGGGCGTACCAAGTGAAAGGGTGGGAGGGAGGGTGGTAGACAAGACCACCTGGACATTATCCCCTTCACAGTCGGGAGTTTTTGATTGAATATATTGCTTGGGTATGTACACATATCAATTGATCGAAACAAAAAGACGACGATAAAAAGAAAGAAAAGAGTCGGCCAATTTTCATGCTACTTGGTCGACCTACCAGCCCCCCCCCCTATGAAAAATATTAGTTAGTGCCCCCATGCAGATTAGCCTTATGACTATTTAATCTTGAACTTTCGTGTCAGTGTAGACTGGTATGATTTCTATGCCCACGCACTGATTTATACTGCACGTTGATGAAAAACTAAGTTTATAGGGAAAAGATAGTTTGATTTTTTTAAGTCTTGCCATGTGGTTTCTAAGCATTTAGCCAAAGTTTGTTTGTTTTATCTCTAACATGAATGTAGCGATGTTGTTGTAGAAAAATAAGCCAAGAAAAAGCTACAGTTTCTTGCTAAAATATTTATTCTGTCCTTTCTTGTTATAAGCGTCTGAATGTCTTCGCGACCAAAGAATTACATTTTTTACCCTTGGGAGTAGACTGGGCTGTCAGTGATCAAACTGTATTGTGATGCATCATCAACTTAAGTCACAATGCATGCATAGTCAAGTTCCTATTTTTTGGACACCCTGTAGTTTACTCTAGTCGCTGATGTTTTGCACATGAGTTCTTCTGTCGAATCATTCGCGTAGCAACCATAATGATAGTATTGATAAACGTCTTTCATTGTACAAGTTTTTGTACAACTGTATGGCAGCGATTTCCTCACCAATTTTCTAGTATTTCAGCCCTTCTGTCAGTGAGACCATTCTACCAACTTGTGATTCATGTACTTTTTTCACTTTAGGTACGTCAAACTCAAATATCTAGAAAATTAAAACAAAAGAGCGAACATACATTTAAGCAAGTTCCTTTTCTTTCAAAACGATATTTAGGTGATGGCGAAATTTTGTTCCTGTATTATTATTCATTAATAGACATGATTTAAGACCTGTTTACGTGGAAGCAAGTTACCCGGCTAGGCGAGTTACTCGGTTGGACCGACATCCTGACTGTTCTATATAACAAATGGTTTACCCGGCTGACTGTGTGGATGGGACGACCGGGTAACTCGCCTTGGTGAGATCCCAGCTTTTCCTGCCGAGATCTCGGCTGGGCGAGTTACTCGGTTGGTCCATGTAAACGCTTTTCGCCGGGAAACCCGGCTAGGCCAGGAGGATTCTCGCCTGTTCCGCATCCTTTCATTATTTTCCTTCAAAGTAGAAGCGCTGTACCCTATATTGGATTCAGATGGGAGTATATGCCGGGTTACTCGGTCACATGTAAACATTGTGCTTGCACGGCTCGGCAAAGCGAGTTACTCAGGCGAGTAACTCACCTCCATGTAAACAGGCACTAATGCAAGAAATGAAGAGCTCAACTGTCACGTGTCTACTGCCATTTTGTCAAACTGACCTATTGCAGCGTTAACGTTACATATTCATGCGTGTTCAAAATAGTTGATTCACAGTAAGCTGGATAAATAAAAAGTATTATGAATCATAGTGTCTCAGCCTTAATCGCACAGCAGGTGGTAAATATTTTGCGCCAAAAATGACAGTTCAAGCCATGTTACCCTGTTTTGCTGAAACAAAAAAATGGAATGTTGACATCCTTTTGTCAAATCTTGTGACAAAGAAATGACTTTTTTCCATACCATACATGTGAGATGAAGTTTGGAAAAGGGTGTGCCCAGCGAGCATAAAAGAAATTGATCTCAAAGCTTTCACTCATAAGACTTTTGGCCTTGCTGAAGAGAACCTTCAAAGCCCAATTTCAGTTTAATCGTTTTCAGATAGTGAAACAAAGGTAAGGTGTTTTTAGACATTTTTCACAAACTGCGCGTTATAGATTTCAAATTCAACTGCTCTATTAAATTTTGCTGCCCCAATTGTAAACGAATCTCTTCAGTACAGGTTTTTTTCGCAGCAAAAAGATGTGGTTACCACTTGTTGTGCTTCTGGTTGCTGGCAATTTCCTATCAGGTGCAGGTACTGTACTGTATGCTAAGACAAATATATTTTTTAAAATCTACCAATTTGATTGTTAATGTTTATCCTAACTCAAAATCTTGAGATGTCGTATTATCGATAAAGTTTGAAGACTCGATCAAGCGTCTTTATTCTGTCTTTTTGTGCTTGTTCGTTCCAATCCGATGCACGATGAAGATAAATATAATCATCAGAGAAATTGTTGGGAGACTTGACCAAAACTTCTGTTCTTTCCTTTATGTTCATGCAAATTAGTGCGCAGTGAAAACGCTGAATGCTCATTTATGATTGAACTAGCGAAAAAATCGCCGCAAGATTTTAGAGCTTTCTTTCAAATTTGGAGTGCAGCAAAGCATGTTTCCATTAATGTTTGTGTCGACCAATCTTCGATGAGTACTAATTTGCTCAAAAGTGGAAGACTTGCCCAGGTGCATCAATTTAATGCGAGAACAAAAACACAAAAAGTTGAATTTCTCTTCCAAACTTTAGCGGCAGCTACGGCAGAGCAACGTTTTGGCAAGGTAAATATCACCAAGAAATCGTTTGATGGATTCTATTGTGAAAAAGTTTCCTTTGCTGCACCATTTCAAAATGGCGGAAGAGTCAGAGTCTTTCCTTCATTGAGTCACGAAAATCACCCAGGGAGTGGAAACGAGGCAGCAATCGCGGAAATAACTTCAGTTGACAAAGATTCCTTCTCAGTTTGCCTCATGGAACCTGCACAAGCCACCGGAAAAATGACCTTCAACTGGTTTTCTTTTACTGACAGCGTTCTTCCGCTGGGTGTGCAAACAGGAAGTGTTTCGTACAGTGCGTTCACAAGCGGAAGTGTATGTAAACATATCACTTTTGCAAAGGTAAGAAATTGCAGTTGCGCAACGACGATGACTACATTCTGAAGCTCTAACAAAATTACTCAAGACTTTTCGGACAATTTGTTTTCAATAATCTCAAATCGTAAGAATTTCAAAAAATCCAAAAACCTTATAAAAGCATATCCGCCAAAATCTGCAAACGACTCATCATATTTACCAAAGATGGCGGAGAATCACAAACTTTTTGCCTTATTTTCTGCTGAACAAAAATTATACGCCTATTTCTAGTGAGAAAAAGTTTCTGCAAGGTAGGAAGGGCTAGAAAGTTTGGTTATTTTAGATCATTGGTTCCGATCCACAGTTCACAAGACAAAGAAAACTTTCCTGTCTGTTCCGGTCAGCGAATAAATTTACCCAGTGGAGGCTAGCCAAAAAAATTAACAGAAATATTCCCAATGGATTTTTACAGCAGCCGAAAGTCTTTTCATAGGTAGTTGGGGGAAAGAAGATATTTGTATTGGAAAGCAGTTTTAACGTCACCCTTGGCAAAGGACGTTTGATTGACTAGAAGTTAAAATCGTCTGGTGGAATAAATACTCCTACTATGAATATTAATCACGGACCCAAAAAGAATAATTAAAACAAGACTGGCCATGCAACAGACTATGCTGCTGTATTTTTAATAAAAATTAACCTATAATTTTTTCTCCTAAGACGTTAAGTGCACCACCCGAGGTTTTCCTCAGTGTCCGCCATGTTGGAAGCACTGAGCAAAAAGATATGATGTCATTATGGGCAGAAGATGTAACAGCTACTCAATTCCGAGTTTGTTTGAGAGAAATGGTATCTTTTTCCGGCGCTCACGAAAATCTATACATCGTAAGTGTATTTATTTATTACAAAACTATCGGAAATTGCAAATGAACGTAAACATTGTATTGTGCTTGTTTGTTACCTTGCACAATTTTGCGCTCCAAAGAGTACACGCTACTGAAAAGTATGAGATAACGAGTTATACAAAACTCTATTGGATGACAATTTTGCCGTATAAAGTGCATGTACACTGGCTTGATTATCTGTGAAAGTAACGACGAAGTGCATTCCTGCAAATAGACTGTTGTCAGGATGCTTCCAATGAAGCTTTTACTAATTAGGTTGCTCTTTACTAGTTTCTTTACTTAATGCGTTCAACGAGAGTAGCACAAGCATTTACAGAAAAACAATTTAATTCAAAGATCAGTTAAAATGACTTCATAATACTCATTGTACTTGCTTTGTGCGAAACATCAATTGTTTGGCTAAGAGTTTGAGGCATATTTGTTTTCATGTGCAACACAGGAAACTCAAACATATTTCAAGTATCGTTGCAGCAGAAAAATACAGTATACCATCGATATACTATCGATAACCATGAGTGCAATTTTCTTGTTGTGTGGTAGATGTGCTTTTTAAATTTTAATGTTTACGGGTTTATTACGCATAAATCACTTCAGCTTGTTGCACACCGAAATTTCCATGTTCATTCCATCGTTTAGTCAAAGTGATGATATAATATGACTTTTTTCATTCACGTTATAGGACTGGATGGCTCTGGAAAATACATTTAGTGTCAATATGACCGATCTGGATTCAATAGTATTCCCAAACACCATGAAACCTTTATTGCAGAATAACTACGCTTACTGCCAGGTATTATAGATAGTACTTCTACTTAGTCCGAATCTAGTTTTTAGACGAATTGGCTTACACTTTGGGAAATTTACAGGTTAAAAATTTCACTCGTCGCTACTATGAGCCACCAGCAATTCTTCTGACTGCAAATCGTCGACGAGATTTGAACTCATCCTTGACAGATCAGAACATTGTCACTTGGACTAAGGTAAACTTTCAAGCACTCCGGCAGATTGTAGTAACAGCTTCGAAAAAGCGACGACCCGAGCTAGATACTGTTTAAAAAACAATGCTTCCGTATTTGTGATTCCATGGTATGGTAGTCGATCAGAGCATGACGTGGAAGTTACCATTCCACGTTATATTATCTTAAAAGTTCAATATTAGAATTGATTCACTCTTCAGCGTTCAAAATGATCATGGTTTTACCATGTTGCACAAGTTAACGTTTTGTTAAGTTTTTTCCTTTAAATTTTGTTCAACTTTTTGAAAAAAACAGGAAGTTGGTGTAACAGCGTTCGAAGTTTGTGTGAAAGATCTTCCTGGAATAAATGGAGAACATGAACCAATCACAGTGGACTACGCAGTTGTGGGAAGTATGAAAACTTTAATAAAAACTAGTTAATTGCATCCCGTCAAATACAATCTAAATATAATATGATAGTGGCTCCTGGTTGGTAGAATTTGGAAAGGAAGTGTTTTGAGTACGAATTGTCATAATTAGACTGGTGTGTCCAACGCTAGTCTGTAACTATTGTTACTATGCAGTAGAGTTTAAGGACTCCAATACTTCTTCGTGAAACAAAAGTATTAATATATTTTCGATTTTCCAATCAAATTCATAGATCTTGACCCGTGTCTGGACGTTGTTTGTGAAAAGTTTGCAGTATGTCGCGCATTTGGACCTTATGATGCAAGATGTGTCTGTGTAACAGACTGTCCGACCATTGAACAAAACATCTGCGCTTCAAACGGAAAAAGTTTCATCAACGTCTGCGCATTTCAACTGGAAGTTTGCCAAACCAAAGCAAACTACTCCTATTACCATCACGGAAGTTGCAGAGGTAACAGTAAAAATTTTTTCTGGGGAATAGCGATTATGAATTGGAAAATATATTTATTCAAAGAATGCATCCATTGGATTTTTTTCCAAATTGGTCAAGCAATTGAATAATGAAATGACCTCTAGCTTTTGTACAAAATACCATGTCTCCAGTTCTTGGTACATTGGCGACTTTATGAACAATTAACTTAGGAAATATTGTTCAATTATTCACCAACGCCGTTGGTGTGGAGTGAAAAGTTGAAAGAGTTACGTATACCGTTTCGTCTGGATAAATGTTCTTAATATTCAAAAAATATCCGCTATCGTTAGATTGCTTGAAATAATCCGTAGAAAGTTCAATCTGTTGAAAAATCTGCAAAACGTTCAAATATTAGAAAGGTAAGAGCACTGACAACAACCTATCGTGAAAAACAAAGTCAACCCGTGAGAATTAGCACCAGGCTCAGCCACGTTTGTGTGCCACCGCCAAAGCACAATCATGCAATAATCCACCGCCTTCAGTGAAAAGGATTAATTTCAAGACAGACTACATTTATTAAATATCTCATCCAATTGGTGCCTGCTGAATTTTTCTATTTTATACCGTTTTAGGGCGGCGTTTAAATTGATAGGCTACTCCACACAAATAATTGACGCTACATATCGCGTAAACAGTTGTCACTGTAAATCATGGAAACAGATTTTGTTCTCATTCGCTAGGTTTTTGAGCAATAAAAGTTGTTGGGATGAATCTTTAGTCTAAAGCTATTTAATAAGCACCGCTCCCGATTAACCACCGGGCTCAGAATCAGAAAAATTTAATAAGTGCCGCGGTGCTAAAACGAGCATTTACGGTATGCCTCATTTGCTTGCGCGTATATGGGTATATGCAGTTTAGAGCAATATTTCTAAATTGAGGTGCATAATTTTGTATCGTCAAGGTTTTCCAATGTCAAGAGGGCGTAGAAATGTCGTTGAAATTCCTCGCTGGTCAAATTCGCATTGTCAAACGGTTCAGTTTGACCCTTTAACATTCTACCCGGATAAACCAGTCCACGTGTAGATCAGCGTGAGCCACGTGAATGACACGAACCAAGTGCATGACGCAGCAGTCTCGTGGGTTGAGAATGTGAGTGATAACAATTTCACATTTTGTGTGATGGAGTCAGGACGGAATGAAGGACCACCCCATGGTTTTGCTACGGTAGAATATATGGCGTATCAAGGAGCGCCCAGCGGTGGTATAGCTGGAGTTGTTTCAATTCCAGAGTGGTGGACTGGAACCAAATGTAAAACTGTCAATTTACCATCGGTAAGCATAAATTTATGTACGATTTAAAGCCGTATTGAAAATATGAAATGAAGATGAATTGCCAAGTTGTCGCCTTTTGTTTGGGACAACTTCTCCGAGTTACCATAAGTAGAAGTGAAGGCGCCAAAGTTATTGCGTCATCCACTGATTCATTTCCGTTGCACGAAAACGCACGTGATATTTAAACTGAATTAGAAATTAGTTTACAAACAACCACGAAAGGCAATGCTTTTAATGTATTTGTTGGCTAAGAATGTTAAGTTTACACTTGTTAATGCGCTCAACACCAAATTTTCGAACGTTGGTAACGATTACGCAGATCTGTTCTTGCAAGTGTAGAGAGAATATGGCCTTTCACGAAGCTTGACGATTCATGCCAGAAAAAAGTCTAGATCGGCGTCAGCTTACTTCCTGATCTTGCTCCGCCATGCAGATACATCTCTGTAGTAGGACACGAACAAGAAATATAACTAGCTTAGAATGTAATCAAGCATTGCAAGTTTTTTTTTGAAAAATGGTTCGAATACTTCCAGCGTAAGTATTACACTGTATCATGGCAGTAGTTTCTAAATAGTAACTGACTATTCTACTAGTCAAAAAGAGACTTAACCGGCTTGCAAGCTATCTCGTGTTACTGACCCGTCGGTATCTCGATCTCAAACAATATTGATTTCTTTCGAAGGGATTGTTTTCCTCAACACCAACCGTTCTCGTCACCGCTGAACATCATCGGCGCAGTCTCAAACATGATGCAGCCTCGCTTTGGTTGGAGGATGTTACCAGTTCTTCATTCAAAGTTTGTCTACGCGAGTTGCAAAACTTCGATGGACCCCATCAGGATATTTACGCAGTAAGTAACAAATCATTACATAATTATAGCACAATCTACCCGTATTGATTGGTTTCATATCGACTTGAAAAAAACTATAGTTAATGTTATTTCGTCTTACATGGACAAGATGTCCGAAAAAAACGAGACACTGACATACAACAGCTATAATGCAATATGTATCGAATTAAGCGATTTAAATTCTACACAACAGGGAAGAGAAGTCAATGTGCTTTCATTACGTAGCAAAAAACGAATGATCGAATACCTTTCAAACAAAAATTGCTGATCGAACCCACAATATTTAAAAAAAGTGGCATGAAAAATAAAATAACTTTATTTCCGAATGGTACTCAAAATTGCTCATTTGAAATTTAAAATGGCCGAAATGCAAACTGTATCTTCGTGAAACATTGGAACATTTAGTAATAAACGTGATTCAGTGAGCAACTGAACACACTTTATTGGTAATCAAAACTTGCAAGGGACCCTACAGAGACCCACGCTGCTTTTGGGAGGCATAAGCAATGCAGGAACTCTCGTTAATTATTGTTTTCGATCGATGAACTTTGTATATTTAATGAGATTTTAATCGTAAACGTTGAAGGAACGTGAATTCGACAGGGCTTTTATTTTTGAAGAATACTTCATCTTTTCTTGCTGTTATGAAATAAAAAAGGTATCATTAGAAAAGCTAAGTAACTTCTCTCTGTTGCTATTGAAAAATAAAATCGTTTGATTTGATTTACAATGCATTGTAGCCTGGTGAATTTTCACTTCTTTTTTGTTTGAGACACCGCGTAAAGTATGTCTCAAAACTGAGTACACCCCTAGTAGCTATCACAAAAACTTACTGTACTTGTTTTTACAAGTGCAATAAACGAAAGAAGCGAGTTCATGAATGAAGTAACAGACCATCAGTTCGATCTTTTTTTGAGCCTTCCATGTTCGTAATATAAATACACGACATGCCCATGGATAGTGTCGCTAACTGGTAATATTTCAAAAGAGAGCACTTCCCTGACGTGCTCGGCCGTGCTCGGCCAATCAAGTACGCTTACTGTTTTTCTTTAGAAAAGCGATTGTGACTCCAGTGGAATGCTTGTACACACTATCATGCTGAAAAATTTCTCTCCACCTAGTAGTTTAAAAAATTGCATCATTTTTATATTCAAAATTTACAAAAGATGTCTGAAGTCATGATCCTTACAAAATGCAACTCGCCTATGCCCTAGGAACCCATACAATCCCAGACCCTCTGACTACCATCTCTATATTTTGCAGTAGGTATAGCTGGGTTTTGTCATTGTATTGTTTCCCCGGGTTACACCGCAGATTTTGTATGAAATCTGATCTGGTTTCGTCTGTCTACAATATAGCATCCCAAAATGATGTTGATTTGTTGCACTACTTGTTTTCACTTTGTAACCAGGCCACTTTACGTTTCGTTTCAAAAGAGGCTTTTTGCAAGGTCGATTACTGGGTAAAGCCCCGTACAGACGGACAATTTTTCCTTGACAATTTTCCTTGACGACATCACTTGCTCGTGTGTACGGTGAACA
>JAOBYK010449900.1:0-14284 GCA_025434845.1 Phenganax subtilis | reverse complement strand
CTTTGCACTGATGACGATCCGGGCTTACGGACCGAAAGCTTTGCATATATAAATTTACGTGGTGTTTCCACAAAACTGTACATTAAAATATGAAAATAATCTAGCTGCGTGATTGGCTTGCAAACTAATTCACCGGAATAATAGAAAACAATCCAATCACGGTGCTAGATTTGCTTTTCGTTCGAACGAAGTAGCATATTGGATAATGGCTGTAGACTAATTTTTCATCTAGGCAAAAGAAAGGGAATTCCTGGAAAGAACTTATGAAACTTAGTTAAAGTGCAAATATCTGGAAATTTTTTTCACAAGTCTAGAGTGGCTTCCACACGTGGTGCGTGACCCTCGCCAAAGTCATGCAGCATTACGGTTTGTAGCGTGTATCACATATAGCAGCAAATATCTTTTAATAAAAATTGGATATCCAAGCTGTCAAAACATGCTACTTCTTCAATCAACGGTGCAAATTCCAACGGCAAGCATGGAAATTCCAAACACAAACAAACGTGAAACAACGTTTGCAGTTGATGGTTGCTTGCAAATGGTGGTAAGAAACAACTTTAGGCATTAAGTCAAAACTGTAGGGGGAGCTACCTTAATCTCCATTTCCTTTCGATTTCTAAAAGGTGGTCGACGTCTCGCCCTTCACGTTCATTTTGCGCTACATCTTAGAAATTGAGAGAACACTATTCGACTGTTCAAAAAAAAACGCTTTTTGTTGCTAAATAAATATTTTCTCACCTCATCACAAATCATATCAAACAGCGACAGAAACGCTGCTCCAATGCCTTCAGCTGACTTTGAAATCAATGCAACCAGCAATTTGGGATAGTTGGTCAATGTCTGCACTAAATACCTGAAAATATTTTTCAATAATATTTTATCATGAAAGAATATATTATCATGAAAGAATATATTATCATGCAATGTGTTGGAGCCACTGACATATATATATCTGGACTGCTTGCTCCTATGCTTTTTGACTTGACGCTTGCGTGGTCAATTAAAAATCACGAAGGCTGACGAATATGAGAGTATTGCAACATCGCTGGCTCTTCAATAAAGTCATCAATATTGGTCAGCAGCCAACTTCATAAGCAAAAACTCTCATACTTTCGGCCATCTTGGACCACACTTTTTGATGCCGAGCCAGCAGTCCAGATGTATATATGTCAGTGGTTGGAGCTCTATTACGGAAGGTTTGTAGGGGCTGGTTGTACAAAGACCATTCAGCTAAAACGGTGAATAAGCCAGAATTTTACTACACTTTCTCATTGTCTTGTGAATTTTTTACCTCCAATTTTAAACCAATGGTTAAACACATAATTCTTGCAGTCAGTGAAAAAGTTTCAGTGTATGAGGAATATGTAAATATGATTTCTATTCCAAACTTATCTGTCGTTTAAGCTAAATGGGCTTCGTAGAACCGGCCCCAGCAGTGAAAAAGAATCACTTTGGAAGCTGAACAAGGTCAACCTTTCCACATGTAACACCACATTCTGCTACAAAATCTACAATTTTTCTAATTCAAGATGTTCTTTCAAAATGTGGTTCACGATCATTTTAACAAAGATAAAATTTAGTCTACAGAAAGCACCCCCCCACCCTCTCCACCCCACTCTGAATTTGAAACAAGTTGCAAGAGTCAATGGACAAGATTTTGTATGCTGTGCTCATTGCCCAATGCTGAAATTATGTTGCACATGAAAAATCTTTACAGTTTGTTACAGTTTTGACAGCACTGTGTGACATGTCACATGAAGGTGCAATTACTAAGCTTGTAGAGCTGTGCAAACTCCAAGTTTTTCACCTCCAGCTCGAGCCAAAAAACTGCAGCTCCAGGAAAACAAACTCCGGCTCTGGAAAAATATTTTCCTGCTCCGGCAAAATCGTGAAAACTTGAGCTTTCGTGGAAATTTTCATTTTAAAGTGGAAGCACTGTCATACATAGAATGAAATATTTTCATGTGAGTTTTGCTCTTTGTTGAAACTAATTGTGCATTATTCAGAGTATATTTTGGTCAGACATTTATCAAATTTAGTGAGATGTCTACCAAAGTCCAACAGTAGTCTGCAGCACAAATAAATGCTGAAGAAGTTTTGCTAGAGCCGAACAAACTCTCACTCCTGCTCCAGCAAAATATCTGGCACACAGCACAATAACCTTGTCATACAAACTTGGAATAAAAGAGTGACATAATACCTTGCTTGAGATAATATAACATTATCTCTCTCATCTACTCCTGGATTTGACATATCATCAAGTTTCAGTCCACACAACACATTACTACTTAAACCTTGAAGAATGACTACTTCACACTTGCTGGTAGCTGCATCCTCTAATGCTGTAATCAAATCCGTCATAATCTTCAAACAAGTCTTCTTACGTTTGCACGATTCACGTTTGAGTTCAATATAGCAATAGTCATCTTCGTACTTTACAACAACCTCATCCTTTTCTTTCACACAAGGCTGGGTACCCTCATGCACATTTTCCACACAAAACAAGTTTTTGAGAGTCCCCTCTGACTTTGAAACAGGTTTAGACTCCTTCAAACTTAGGCTGTTGCAACAATATGCCTGAAACGGTACTCTGTTCACTACAGAAATGTCTTGTTCAGTTTCTGCAAGAAACTCACGCAAATAACAATTATGCTTGTCAGTAACAATCTCATCAGATGACACCCAACAGCTGGTCCCATTCCGCCATTCAACAAGAAACTCATAATCACCACTAGGGCTTCGACGCATGCCCAAGACTCGATTAAGCTCTTGGGAATGTTGAGATGGTTTTGATGTCTCTGCATCTTTCGTCTTATTCAATTTCCTCCTGTAATTCCTTTTAGTCAGTTTCTCTACTTCACTTTCATTCACTTTTCTGACAGACCTTTGCTTGAATTTAGAAACAAGCCCATTCTTATTATTTCTCTTCAAAATATCATTCTTGTTCAAACTCTCATTCCTTCGAACCTGCAACTTCTTAGCAAGAGCTTTTTTCATTCTTATATCTTTCAAATAGCTAAGTTCTTGAGCTTTTGAGGACAGCGTACTGGTCTCAAACTTCTCGTTCTTTGCAGCAAATGTTTTGCTTGTCCTTTTAGAAGCAGTCTTTACAAAACGTCTTTTTCTTGACAACTTTCTGCCAAGTTTTCCTACAGCTTTTTTGTCAAAAGGTGTAGATTCGTTGTTTTTAAAATCTTGATTATATCCTGTTGAAATACACGAAGATTTGAAAGAGCAATCTTCATTTTTCGTAGTCGTCCTTTCGTTGTCAATTGCACACGACACTTGCTTTGAAATTTCTTCAGAATTGACGACTGGCCGTTTTGTCAACGAATTTATACCACCCTCGTGCATTAACTTCTTTCGTTTGTATGGCACATTTGAATAATTTTCAAAAGATTGTACATCGTTCTGCTCTTTTTCTTGCCTCGTTTGTGCACAAGTGCATTCCTCTGACTTCGTAAACGACTCTGCAAGCGCACTGCCATTGTTTGCATTAGTTTTATCAACACAACAACTAAAACAGCAATTCTGCTTTGACCGTGAAAAATTATCTGGTTCTTTCAGACTATCAGTTTCAGATGTTTTAGCGCACATCATTTCATTGTTAAGTGAAGTAGTTGTGTGGAAAGTTCTTGTATCTTGCTGTATATCGTTAGCGAAATGTGAAATTATATCGCTGGAAATTGGAGAAGTGTCTTGAAAAACATCTGGATACTCGAAACATTTTTCTTCGCTTTCGTTCAGTTTACCCGCCTCAAAGTCGGCAACAGGCAAAAGCGTAGCATCTTTGTGTTCTTCGAAACCGTTCACCAGCATTTTTTTGGAGTTGCTTGGCAATTTTTGCCGACTTCGGCGTCGTTTAACTTTCAATCTGCCGTCGTTTTTTAAGCTTCCGTCGCAACTATCCAAGTCCGTATCCAGATATCGTGATGGAATTCGCGAAATACGCCCCGTGTAAGTATATTTGAGCTTCGTTGCTTGTCGAAAACCATTGCAGGAGTACGAGGTGTGTCTGTCGAGGTTTTCATTGTGGTTGTTATGCCTGAGCGGCGATTGAAAAGGGCTGTTGACACTGCTACTTTGCTTCGCTTCGAAGGCTTCGCCTTTCTCGTAACCTAAAACCTCACCTATATCATTTTCCTCATCCACATTGCCATCACACGAGCCATCTTCCTCGTCTAAATCCATTGCATTGCTCAGAAAGAAGCCAGTTTTCCTTGCCTAACCACGAGAGGGAACAGATTTTCAAACATAGTGAGACAATAGCTGGGTTTTCATTCACCGTCCGCCATTATTTAAATTCCAAGCATGTGCTTTGCGTTCGCCACTCGTTTCCATCTCTCAAAATGACATAACGCCATTTTATCAACAACAGAAACTTTTGAAACAGTTTTCATTTGAAAATGACTCTATTTAACCTAAAAACTAACCCCTGGCCTAGCTCCTAAACTCCTAACCTTGCCCAAAACTGTTCCAACTATAATATTTGTTTACTTCACAAACCCAAAATCCTGAAACAGACTAGCCTTCGTTGTAGACCACTTACGTTGGTGGCTAGAAACAGACGTCATGTCGTAGTAATGTCATTTTCGAATTAGAAAGCGATCACAGACGAATATTTCCAATTCCTTCTGCTGTATTTTCGCTTTACAATAATTGTTATTGTCTATACAAGGAAACATTTAATTAAATGGATTAAATAGCTACAGCTTATTAATCTCGATTTGATTTGAATAAGAAGTGTGGCGTCGCCATTGGTTTTTATACGCAACAGCGACTGAATAGTTTTCGCGTGGGCGAAAATCGCAATGAGCAAGCAGCGAACTCTTTCAGTTGTTTTATTGGAGTATTTTATTACAAAGCACACTTTAGTAATTGATTTGCCAGGAGCTGCTCACACTGGAACTGCGTAAGTGTAGCATTACTTGTTTTCACACTTCTCGGAAATTATTCAATGTTTTAACTCACTAATCTATTGTTTCTCTACTGCAGAATAAACTTATATTTGTATCATTGGTTTGTATGCTGGATTTTCCTACCAGAAATACTGTGATGGAAATTGCTTGAAAATACTCAGCTTCAAAGGACTAAGGCAAGTCGCAAGGAGTGGGAAATTCAGCAAAAACCTTGTGTCTCTTTTAAAGTTTTCTTTTAAGTGAACAATTCAATTTTAAAAAGTCTAACCTTACTTTCTGGATAGTCTGAAGGGTTAAAAATAAATTACCAGCGAAATCTACTGAGCTGTGAGCTATATATTCAAGATATGGCACAGCCGGTTTGAATGTGCTGAAGAAAACTCGCTCTTTATTAAGGGATCAAAGATATTTCTCTAAATGCCTCAAATCCTACAGGTCAGGTGTCGTTGTATGTTTTAAGTCGATAATCTAGTCAGAAAAATGCTGTTGTGTGGACAAAAATGAGCTATGTTTAAGTGATATTTTAAAGTCTTCATAATCGTTCATGGAAGCAATGATAGCGGCCATCCATTTGACTTCAGCCAAGTTGTCGTTCCAGTGTGTGTAAAGCACTTTTCATTCAACTTCAATCACACATGCAAGTTAAATCTTTAAAAATACTTTAAAACAAACTGTCCTTGGTCATACATTTCTCATCGAGCTAGCAGTTTTAAAATTGTCACAACTATAGGTTCTAGCTTCAAGACAATGCTTTTGCCAAAGAAAAGCTGGTGAATTCCCATCGCACAAAGTTGTGAAGGAAACTTCTTCAAAGGAAAATTTGTTGTGTTACAGTGTCTGTTTGTATGTTACAGTTACATACAATTTGTATGTTACAGTGTCTCAATATGCACCATTGGTCACCAGAAGGGCTATAGTGAATTTCAAGTAATTCCGTCCCATTTTATCGTCGTTTTTACCGAAACTAAAACTGAGGGAAGTTGTGACGCAACAACGGATATTTGATGTCACATTACTCCAATGTAACTTCGTGGGGGAATCACCTAATGTTAATACCTAATATTAATCAATTATGAAAATACGTCACCGCGCTGTTACGTCACCATGGAATCATATCGGTTGGAAGTCATTTTATTTCAAGTATATCATCACGGTAGACTATTATTAATTACAATGTTTTTCATAGGGCCGTGTAATTACGATTAAAATTACTTACAATATGGTAATATTTTAAACGTAGTCAAGTAAACGCATCTGAATTGTTTTCATATATTTCCTGACTCCAGTACTTTGCTCCTTCGTAACTAAATCGTCTTTTCATAGACTTGTATTAGGTTTGGAAAGCCTCATAAGATTTCAAACACGCGCAGATGGACATCACTGACTCGTTTCCCAAACACTGATCGTTTTCAGTTGTCGTTTATAAATAGGTTAATTGATAACTACAACTTGTATATTACGTAATAATGTCATTTCCTTTATTTCTGGATGTAACTTGGGACAAAAACTTTTAAGATACAGAGGCTTTAGAATTTAGCAGATACTGTCAGTGATTACGCTGAAAGATGACGGCTAGATTTCATGTTATAGTGTAAAGTAGAACACAAAAGCTGTCCATTTAAACCTTGAAAAGAGAAAATATCTTCAACTTTCGTCTTGCCACATGGAAAATGTTCTAATATTCTAATGCAATTTCTCAATTCTCCTTTTGAAATTACTTTTCAAAACTAAAGGAGGTGTTTACCTAATCTCGACGCTAATTGCAGCTTGTTGTTGCGTATACTTCAAGCAAAATTTTAAAAAAAGTCAGCAAAGAAGTTCGAAGATATTACAAGTTTTTTTTCTTTTTTGCGTGTTCGTCAAAAAATATTTTAAAAACCATAAACGGTCACGCACCACCGTCGCTTACTGGAAGGAGCCACCTTAAAATTTGGAACTACACTTTGACTTATCTTACTCGTTCAATATTCTTAGCCCTTTTCAATGTAAAAGTTTCATTTCTTTTTGAACAGCATCTATCTTGTCACTCAGCTGTTTGCGGAATCCGGATGCAGTTTCGGGCAATATTTGAATATCACTTGTATCGCTTGCCCACACTGCAGCAACTTGAAATTCAGGTGGAATGTCAACAGGCTTCATTTCTTCCCACATAATTGTCCTTCCGCATCCAAAGTCAATGCGGGGCATCTCTTCTACATGTTCGTTGTCCATGGATTTCCCAATTTTCTTTTTCTCCTTCTCAACTTTCACTGGCACTCGCCATCTTAAGAGTAAAGCACCCCGCAAAACAAACACAGTTATAGCCAAGGCAATGCGGAGACCGACCCCCAATTCCTGCATTGGTGGTTCATGAACAACAAAATTCATTTCACATCCACACACGTTAAACCCAAGGCAACTTTCATCTCCTGCCCAGACGAAGCCACAGTATGGGCACTTGCGATGCATGGAAGCTCCATGAACTCTTAGGTAGTCAGCACATTCCTGTCTAATATCGTGAAGCACTGCTAGAAGTTGATTTGCCATGTTGGCAACATGACCAGCTTCATTAGCTCCATTATAGCCATCAAAAGTAAATCCGTTGAGCTCAGACATCCTCCTCTGGGCTTCAACTATCTCTTGGGTCATTTCCGCTTGGAATTTGAAGACGAGGTCAATCATTTCTTCATAATTACCACGGAAGAACTTTCTGACTTCATCAAACTGCTTCTTTTTCTCCCTGAACTTCCTCACTCCATCAGCAGTGCATTGAAGAATCTTTCGGTGGCAGTTGTGCACATGAAACATTTTAAAGAAGTTTTCATCGTTGACCGTCAGACTGTACGGTTGCTTCGGGCATGTCTGAAGTATATCGTGCACCAACGTCTGGCTCTTCGTGTTTAACCAGAAGAAGACGACAGTATCAATACCGAGCTCACTATTTAACTCGGGCGTGAAATCATTTTTCGTCCATCCCACCATATCCATGTGAGTGACAAGGACCGCCAGAACGTCATCAGGGAAGTCACGAAAACGTTCGACGTATTTGCGGACGTCATCGACTACATAGGTGATGCGTTTCTGGGCCTTTACAACAATAAACACTTTTGAGACTGGCATGAAGTTGAGTGCTCCAGCAATCCAAACATTGCGCTGAAGTTTATCTTCCCGTGGGTTGCTGCCTGGCGTATCAGACACAATCAGGCTGCCGTCAGGGACCCAGAAAACCTCGGATGTTCTTGTGCAACTCTCGTAGGTATCAGAGCTTCTGCTTTTCTGTCCTGTCATCTTTTCCACTAACGTCGACTTCCCAGTGCCAACATCACCCAGGAAAACCACATAAGGTGGACTATGAAAATTCTTTCTAACCGCTGATCGATCTAAAAATATAAGGAAATTCAAAATTATACCAGAAAAATCATAATCCAGAACTATCCTCATAGATACGATAAATGTTTCGTTATAAATCATTCTCAAAAAAATGTCGTTGCCATCAATATCATGAAGAATGAGTTTATTCAGCGACACCGTAATGTACAATGTGTTTAGGACGTGAAAGTTCCAGTATCAAGGTAAAGCATTCTATAACTTTGTAATGATTCATTAGAGGCATTTTACCACAGACGAATCGCAGTACATATTTTCGTTCAAAAGCTTCACCGGTACCTTTATTGACTTACAGGATGTAAAAGTCTCAAGAAATTATGAAGAGAAGAACTTTTTGGAGCAAGAAACAAGGAGAAACAATGTACAAGGTTTTAAATAACTTGGCTCCGAGCTCGCTTGCTGAATTGTTTGAAAGGAAAAGAGATATTACCCAGTATAGCCTCCGGGGTTCTTCTACCTCGCTGCAACTGCCTCGTCCCAAAACCGAAAAACTAAAGAAGAGCATTTCTTACGATGGAGCTAAAGTTTGGAACTCTCTACCTGAGGATGTGCGCAGTTCGGATACATTGACAATGTATAAAAACAGAATCCGTGCTCATATTTTCTAAATTCTGTCAATAATAAGATGTTGTTGATTACCTTAGATCTTTTTGTAACTTAGTATTTTAAAAATTATAGATAAATCATGTTTGTGTAATGTATCGTAGACATGCATAGTTAACTTATTTCATGTGTGTAATATATATAATTGTATGTGTGTTTATATGTCCACACGCCCCTCGTGGAAACCAGCTTGTCAGTTGACGAGGCTAGCGTGTGATGTTAAATAAAGTTTTTACTACTACTACTACTACTACTACTACTACTACTACTAGAAACCACAAAATTTTCCGTTGTACGAGTTTCCACTAACGTTAAAAGCCTTGAATGCTATAAGGACGGACTTTTGCATAAAAACGTACATGCGCTGCAACTCCGCTTATAAATATCTACAATTCCTGATGTTGGAATACAAACATTGAATATACCAAACATAGGAGACCTATAGATTTTATTTGGAGCAAAATACAAACTAATTTTGCTCACTTTTCATATACAGCTTCATCATGAGCGCAACTCTTTCCAAATCTTCGTCCTTTGTCACCTGAGCTTGGCTCTTCATAATATCGTAGATTGGTGTGAAGTGCGATTTCATGGCCCCTAGGGTAGGGAAAACAGTCCAAGATTTGGGATCTTTGATTTTGTTTTCGAGATCATTTTCATTAGAAGTGTTACCAGGAGCGCTCTCCATGCTGAAAGAAACTTGCACAGAAGACGTAGCACTCTGTTCACAATTCTTATTACTTTTCTCCTGGCTGCTTCCCTTGTTTAGCCCACCTCCCACATGAACATCAAGCGCGCTTCCTACACTAGCACCAACTGACCCGTGTTTTTCAGTTTTTCGAGTAGCTTCTTCCTTTAAGACTGTAAAGTCCATAGCTTTCCTGCTGGTTGCCGTTGCGATTGTCCTGAACCAACCACCAGCAGAGAACTGCCCAGAATAAACTAAGCTGCAATACTTTTCGTTAAAGTCGTTAATTGACCGATGTTTCTCCGGCATAGTAGCATCCAGCATTTTTTTAGCATCTTGTATTGCTTTTTCGTTGAGTTTAACATTCACTCTGAACTTTTTCATCTGATGATAACTAGTTTTGGTCACAACTGCTACGCAAGTTTTTGTCGTATTTTCAGTTTTACTTCCATAGTGTTTACTGTCAGAAGCATTCCTACCAGCACTGGCATTCACGCTAACTATTCCCCAGGCAGAGAAGCCAAACTTTGCTTCCCAGGAGGACCAGTCGGTGGTACATTCCACCTTGCTCTGAGTGGCTATACGTTCTTCTTCTGAGGAAAAGGAGTGTGAACAGTAGCTCGACTTGTTAAGGTCGGTGTAACTCTCACGAATTATTTCATACTCAAAGCCATCAGGGCCTTCACTATTCATTTTCATCGTAAGGATTCTTATTTCTTCATCCTCTGTGACATCTCTGGGTGATCCAACGGCCGTGGCATTACCTCTTGTTTGTTTTTTCAAGTCATCCAACAGTTTGTGCTCCTGATCGGCCTGTCTGGGACTCGGACCTTCTGTTTCAAACTGTTCGTAGAAACCGTCATGACTACCTTTTACGTGGTCAGCTTTTCTCATTTTTTCTGAGATGCTATCGTGCAATTTTGTTGCAATGGCCATATTTTCTCTGTTCTTAACTTCCTTCTTTTCAATTCCTTCATCTTTTACCAACAAAACTTTCTTGAGACTTACATCACTAAGATGCACGGCCTCACATATCTCCTTGCCATCTTGAGAGACGCACAGCCTTGCATCTTTTTCAAACTTCAGAGGCACTTTGCTCAACTCTAGTACATCTAAGATCTGTTTGTCCTCCTTGACTTCTACTCGAATCACCTCACCAGTGTCTTCCCTCTTGACCACATATTTCAGCTTACTTGAAGTACTCACGCTACTGAACGAAAATATACATACGGGTAATTAATATTCCACTACACGCGTAAAAATCATCATGTCATTGCAATGTTGATTAGAAAGGATGCAACAATGTTGTGCTGCATCTTGTAGTTCACACTGGTTAATAATGTTGTTCAGCATTGCTACACCCGATTAAAAATGAACAATACTGTTCCATGTTGTTGACAACTGTGAACAATAGGTGCAGCACAACATTGCTGCATCCTGTTTAACCGCAGGCTCATGATTTTTAGCTGTGTAAAAAAAATTGGCTTAAGGTGGCTCCCTACAGTTATGTATAAAAGGGACTAGTGACAAGCAAACGTAGCGAGGACAACACGAAACAAGCGTCGCGCGCGGGGGAAATTTAAAGTCCAAAGGTGAAGTTTTAAAACAAAAAGTCAGTCAGATTAAAAAATCAATTATCTTAAAATGAAAATTCCAGAAGTTTTCTTCGGTGAATTTCTTTTAAATTTTGTAAATGGAATCGAAAGTGTATGCAAAGACGAACAAAATATTAAATTTTTTAAAAATTTCATGAAGCATAATGATTTTAAGAGAAGAAATTCTGTACCGCAAAATCTGCCTTTACAACCATTTTTCATTTTCAGATATGTTTTAGAATATGAGAAAATAAACCTTTACTGAAAATTTTTAAAAAATTGGCCGAAGAAAACAGAAGATATATGTCTTCTAATGTCAAATTGGCTGAAGTTCTGACGTCATTATCTCCATGGTAACAGCAAGTGTTACAATTTTTTACGCACCAATTTACTCAACTTTAACCCGTTTATGATTAGAATTACTCAGTATTCATCCAACCTACGTTTTAGATGTATAAATTAAACTTTAAGCCCTGGGCAAACTAGGAAACACTGTTTCTTGCCTATGTTTTGATATATTTCTCAGGGTGAACAAACACTAGGAAAATACTACAGGGAAACTTGAAATGTTTCCAAACATGATAGGAAACATTTTTGCTTCCCAGGAAGCCAATTTTGTTTTCGCAACAGTATTCCCACCGCCACCGGTGGGTAAGCAAATGTTTTGCGCAGCAATATTTTCTAGTTCGGCCACGGCTTTCTTTGGTTGCAGGTATATGTGGGCAGAAACATGGCGAGGGGCGAGGTTATCAATTTCTTTCAGGCATAGCAATTTCTTAGACGTGTTGGTTCAACCAGCGCGGCTTATGAGATTGGAAAAATTGCAAGCTAGGTTAATTAGTGGAATGATGCATGACTGATTTTCATGATTGTTTGAACGAGCTGGAAAATGAAGTTATTGACAGTAATCAAAACTCATAGGAGACGTAGCTCAAACAAATTTGCAACGCATCAAATTAAGTTAACAAAACATAAAACTAATTTGAAACCATGCATAAACCAGGTTCCTTTTCTTTGAGACATTCTAGAGACCTCAGTTGACGCATTTTTTCAAACTTTAAAGCGCTAAAGTGTACGTGATCAGTGCCTCTGACGTTTTCAACCGGAGGAGCGTTATCTACAGATAAATGAGATAAGTGAGATAAGCTACACCAAGTTTTTATGACATATAAATATTCGATAATCATATGTTTATTAATCGCACGCAGTTCACGGCTACAGGTTCGCCATTTTGTTTTGAACTTTTTGCTGATGTCGGCATTTTTACCCATAATTTCTATACAAGTTTTTCCGCGGTAAACCAAGGTCTACTCGTAAGTACGAATACGGGTACGAGTAACTCACCCGCACCCGTACACAAGAATCGGGGTATCTTAACCTTTATTACTTTAGCGTGCGTTTGGTTACGTATTTCTCTTCATAAAGATCATGATAAACGTCAATCTATATGAGTTTTACGTGGCACGTCGTTCGACCAAAAAACACCAACATGGCCGTCATTGTCATGCTAACATTTGTTTGTTTTACATTCTTATTTACTTAAATTTTAGCCGTTTTGCTATAAGTTTATAATTTAAAGGGTGAGCTTATTTGTTTATCGAATCATTGGTTATTAGTTTTGGGGTCAATGAAATTCTTGCGATTAGTGCATAGCGGTTAATAAAAAAACGGCAACCTTAAAGTTATAAGATTTTTGGAGTTTTGCATGGCGACATTAACAATATACATATTGGTACATATATATAGATATTAAAACTGCAGCCCGTGCCATTGGGAAATCTTCATATTTGAAATCAACACACAGGAAATTAATAAGTTATGATGTAAAAAAACTAGTTCTAAGATATGCACGATGAAAATTAACGATATCAGGTCACAACACGCGGACTATACGTGGAACGCCAAATGGCTAACGTCTAATTGAAGTTCCCCGTTCACAGTAAATAAAACAGACTTAAATTTCTAGATCTTTACCATATTATCATACCTGGAAAAGAATATAACAGTAGAAACAAAAACCTCACCTTTTGCCATTTTTCTTATCTGTCGCTTCTCTCTCCTTTCTCTTATCTTTTACCAACAGCACTTTTTTGCAATTCAATTCAATGAGATCAGCTGCCTCATCTACCTCCTGTCCATCTTGAGTGAAACAAAAATTTGCATTTTCTTCAAACTCTAGTTTAACTTTGATCACATCCAGTATATCGAAGATCTGGTGGTCATTTTCCACTTCTAATCGCACCAATTTGCCAGTGTCTTCTCTCTTGACCAGTAGTCTCAATTTACATGAAGTATCCATCCTGAGGACGAAAAAGAAATAATACTCAGCCTGGCCCTAAGCTGGCAACTATATACAAATTACCAACAAGTAATGCAAGCATTTCGAAACATGCAGATCAATTCATTTGGAAATTACTTGGAGAATCTCAGTACAACACTTTCCCAATTTCTTATTTTGTCAATATTTTACGTTACGATGGTGAATGGGTAATTGGAACAGAAACTTAAGAACACTTCAAGCAATTTCAGAAATTGAGGAACTTCATACGAAGCTCAATAAAATGTTTAGGAGTTGACGTAATGAAATGCTCCATTTTAGAAAAGTTTTGATTAGCGCTTTTCGGAGCCTTCGATTGCTACGATTACAAGAGTAGCTAAAGCCACTAAAGTCCACTGGACAGAAATTTCGGTGCGGAAAATAGTCTAACAAACTGATTTGCTAGCAATATATTTGAACGCAAGGCGAACCATTCACGTTGCTAGATTTAATTTCTGCACGGAAAATTCCGCCTAGTGGCAAACCAGGCTTAAAGAAAGTACGTCGCACATCATGTTTATCGTTCTATCACCGGTGTGGCACTTAAACGGCGTATTTCAGCCCTTTTCGAAATGAGCGTATTTCAGCCCTTTTCGAAATGAGCACACTAAACGAGAGATGTCCATGGTTGGACATCTCTCGAAGAACGTAGAGCATTAATGAAGGCTAAGCTCATGTATAAAACAGTAAATAAATTAGCTCCACAAAGACTGTGCAATATTTTCCAACTTTCCAACACTGTTAATAGTTATAATTTAAGAGGTTCTAAAACTGGGCTCTTTATCCCAAGGCCAAA
>JAOBYK010449789.1:0-14286 GCA_025434845.1 Phenganax subtilis | reverse complement strand
TACATAAAACACAAGCAAGTGACAAACCTGTTCTTGCATGAAAAGATTTTTTGCCCGTTTTAACAAAGTGTCTTTAGTGCAGGGGAGAAACAGCGCCAGATAGTCATACACGGCCTGTAAACGAACACATTGTCAAGGCTCTCCATAAATGTGATAGACGTTGGTGACGACCAAAATGGCGTCCGCATCATTAATTTTATTGAACTGCAATATCGTGCTATAGACTAAATCCAAAGCAATGGTGAATTGGTTTGGACTTAGTTGAATGATGTCCATTCTTTTATTTGGAGGCGCCAACCACGCCAAGTGAAGATAAAGGCAAACGAGCTATTTTTCCAGATTAAGATTTGTCTGGAAGGATAACAGTAGATTAAGAGGCATAAAACAGGATTACATTTAATGTCTGCATGCATGACAAAAAAATTTACTGTGATATTGGTATTTTACTGAGCCACAAATGTTAGTTCATGGTGGCTAGGTGGTACAGTTAAAAACTTAAAGCGCAATAAGCTGCTTACCGATCTCGCTCGACAGTTCAATTTTCGAGAGTCCGTCTCAATCCTAACAGGAAAAAGAATACTTTAAAACTATCCTAATTTGGCAATCCTTGCTGTGTTTGTACAAAATTTGCCGGAGCAAGATTTATAATAATGGCCCCTGAACTTACTGTAGTAAAATTCTGTTGACATCAGAATTGAAGAATTTACATTTTCCAGCTTCGCCACCAGCCTTCCGTGCTGCTTCGATCAATTTTTGTACGCTCAATATTAAAGAAGGCGGTAGGCCATCTGGTAACGTCACAGAAGGACTGTTGCTGTCACTTTCTTTACTACTATTGCTAGTTACCAGACCAGTACTAGAGTTGCTGACGTTAGACACGGAGTCTTGTAAGTCAGTTAAGCTATTTTTTTCAAGCTTTATCATTGGGCTTTGAAGATTCATGTTTTCAATTGACAAAAGTTTATTTGGTTTCCGTTTCTCTTGTTGTGAAGTAGTCTCTTGAGTCGCATCTTTTGTTGATTTTCCATCAACAGATTTTTGTTTTTTAACTCTCTGCTTTCCATCTTTCTCGTTACTGGAAATAAATACACGTTCTATGGTGAAGCAAACCAGTCAAAAAAACCCTAGTATTACAGAATAACCGAAACATGTTCAGAACCAAAAATAACGAAACGGGTACTGTATCTCCTCAAGCGCTGCCAAGAAGGTACAGCGTTATAACTAGTGCTTCAAATGGTATGATTTAAGGGCAAACTATTTCGTTTGAAACATTTATGCGAAACTACCAGTGTACTGTACCAGTATTATTTCACGAGAATCCAACTCAAAGATTTCTACTAAGTCTTTCATACATAGGTCATGTACTGTTTTTCATCCGCTTCACAGGAGGTCATGTTTTGCAAAACACTAAACATAGCCTGAAGCAGTACCCAGACCTTCAAATAATTCAAGCAAAGTACCACATTGCATTGTTTATTGAAGCCTTGTCAAACTTTACCCTTTGTCTAACTGCTCGCAAAGAATCGCAATTTGAGGATTCACCTATTCTATTTCTATACTTAGGATAAATACTCAAAACCTCGAATTTTTTGGTAAAAAACCCAAGAATAATGACAGAATTTCAAATATTCTCCTTGATCCCCTAGTAAGATGTCAGTGAAGTTGGCACATGCATAGTTATAACTACAGTGCACCATTTTATCTTGTTAAACACTAACTGCACAGAGTAACTGTTTTAAACCTGGCTACTCCACAGGTGCGAGTGTAGAAATGAGTTTAATTAGTTTCCATCAGCTAGAATGCAGCTGCAGTTTACATTCTGGTAAACAAACAGGATTTTCTGACAATTATACACTACATAGTTACTACTGTACAAGCAACACCGTCTGCATAGATTTGAAGAAGAGTTTTGAAGGTTTAAAACTGTTGTATGTATTGCCTGAATGAAAATGATATCACACCTGTTTAATTTCATCTTTTTTGAACTTTTTTCTTTTTCTCCACTTGAGAGATGCCGTTTGCCATCTCTCACCTTCTTTTCTTTGTTTTCCTTATTTTTCTTCTGGAAACAGAAAATTAATGTTTTAAACGCTTCAATTATATACCAAATCCTTTGAACTACAAAAGTAGCACTTCAGAATTAGAATTATGTGCACACAATGGAAGCCATTCAAACTATAGAATTAACTATGAACCTTGTAAACATGGGTTTGTTTTTCAGTGTTTGTCGACATGAGCACAACACTACGTAATTTTTCATGAGTTACCAGGTGCCAGGGGCATACAAAGTGGGGGCGTGCAACACCCCCGAAATGGACGTCGGCAAAATACGAAAATGTTACGCAGCGTAACAAAAATTTATTGTATAATGTACTTTCATTGTTTTTCCTTGGTTTTTTCGTTTGTGTAATTAAAGTATCTCTGCATTTTTAGGTACACGCAGTCTAGTACAATATTTCTCTTTTAGATAACATAATGTCTCAGTTCGAAGATTAATTTCCTGTTCTTTGAATAAATTTATGTGATGAAAATGTCACCAATAGTTGTGTTGAAATGATTCTAGTTTGTATGTATGTCATGGAGACCGATATATCCTGGGCAGTGATAGCCACGCTTTTTTGTCGGTAAACTTAGGGTGCTATATCCCCTACTCGAAATTACCTGGGAACGCTACTGTGAGTTACAATGAATAGTTCAGTGAGTTCCACATATGCACTACTGTATATTGTATCCTGTTCTATGTCTTCTATATTAAATCAAGGTTTTCACAATACATGGTTTGTAATTGAATCTTATTAACACTATGTACAGTGTAATAACCGCACACATACCAAAATCATAATTTGGGAGTGATTTTTCTATCATTGACCTGTAGTAAACACTTTATATTATCTACCTTGGGAGTTTTCTTTTTTTTCGATTCCTTGAAATCACCATCACTACAAAGAGTATACATCATCAGTTTTGCACTTTTGCACCCTACAACTATACAACTATATGCTGTTTATAATGCAGTATCATTAGCCTTTCTCCAATGAAGAAAGTTTATTGGGTCTAGTCACAAACTGCAAATCATTTGGATTGTTCCAAGGAAAAATTGCTTGGGCAAGCTTGATATTGAGGAACTGCACCAGTGACAAGGGATTTCAATAGCTGAATATAAATATTTATTAGTTTTTATTTTAAATTTGTACTTTCTTTCCTCCAAATAATCTATAAATGCATTGCAATTTGGGACTAGACCCAGTACCCTGCTCGAATGGAAAAGGCTAATTCAACTAAAAAGAGCCTTTTTAATTCAATGGCAATAAAATATCACAACATTTATGCAAAACCAATTAGGTTACTACAATTGTAAAGTAATTTCAGCTAAGACTCCTGACAAAGGTAAATTTATATAACCCCATTCAGTGGCAAAACATCTGTGATTTTTCAAAACATTTACATAACAGTTACTTTACACTTTCCCTAACCTTTTCTCATCACCAGATGAAACAGGTCTAAAGTTCAGTTCTCCCATATTTATGTAGAAACCACCATGTTCTGTGGTCCAGTCTGCTGGTACAAGCTCATCATACTATAAGACATGCAGAGAAAACCTTAATAGTGATAGAATATAATTTCTGTAGTCTTAAAATGTGCGAAAACATCCACTAATAACAAATTACACTGATCACAGGATGACTATAAACATCACATTTCAGAAATCACACTTTGACCAGTTAATGTAGTATATACACTATACATACTGCTTCTGAATCATCCACAAAGGAATCTGTGACATCATAACCATACGTAACATCAACTAAATCCTAATAAATAAATTATCAACAAACTTAGTATAGTTGGCACTTTACTGCCTAATTTTCAGGTACTAATAATTTCTACTGCAGTCAAACTAGAGTCCTTCTTGGTCACCAAGCAAAGGCAGGCTTTATTCCTCATGTTTGCACATGATATAGCAGCAGCAGTTTATATTTTTATCAAAGTTCAAAGTTACTTGCATTAACCTTGCTGACTTAATGGGAACAAAATGGTTTACTAAGTACTCAAGAAACTAACCACCCTAAACTGCAGAAAATAGCATTTTAGAGACTCCACATTTTTAAGAATTCATTTTAGCAATTTAGGCCCCTATGTCATTAATGATGCCAACTTATACAAACAATAATGAAAGCATCGTTGAAGTCTCAAAAAAGATTATCAACTCACAAATAAAAATTAATGCAACTCATACTAAGCATATGATGCATCTACTACACTACTCTAATTCAACAGATAATTTTAACTTAATAATTGACATTTTTTGGAACTATACTCGATCAGTGCATTTTACACAATTTTGCATAATGTACATGTATTTCTCAAATATGATCCAGAAAAGAAGAGGGTGGCGGCAATGAGCGAGTGTTTGCATTACAAGCTGCAATGATATTAATCACACAAGAGTGAATTATCTTTTCAGCTCAGTTCAAGATATGCTGAAGATATTTGACTTCATTTTATAATTCATCTACACTCAAAATTAAAAGTACTTGCCCGACCTTCTTTTTTCGTGAAAGTAGAATATCTTAGGTACAAATGGGTAATAGTATAGCAATGTGACCAAAATGATTGCTGTGTATGATACTACAGTCTGTGACAATATCTAACACAGCCTATTTAATACTAGAAATGTACGGTACCATGTATTCTAAACAATTTTCACATTCATAAGAATATGCAAAGATACATAATTAGAACATAGATGCCATCATAAAGATTTTTTTCAATTATTCATTTGGCATGGAATAGAGGGATAGCACCTCGAATAGCACACGCACACCAACACACCCCTGAAAAGCAACTGATAAATAGCAAAATGTACCTGAACTCTATCACTTTTATGTCCTTTGCTTTTCTTTGTAGCACTTTTAGGACCCTATAATGTTTTCAGTGAAGTAAAGCACACTTCATTAATATAAAGAGTTCATCTGTTTGGTAGCTGTATCACATGGAGGTATGGTGTAATATACTTTTAATAACTAACAGACAAAACAAATGGTTAGGCAAGAAGTTAATCAGTAATTCTAAAATAGTTTTTAAGCCTTGTTCTAAACAACCTCATTTTATATTTTACAACATTTATATTAACCTTACATATTTATCCTCGAATTTCTTGGCTAAGGCTCTTATTTCATCCACATTGCACTCCCCATCTTGTAAAATGTCTTCGTCTTTCCCCTTATTTTTCTAAGTAGAGCATGGAACGCTCGTTATTCCTATGCATTTACCGCGTGGATTTATTGAAAAAAGATTTTGACAAACTTACTTTTGAGCCCAGAAGTTCTAGATACGAAAATTGTGGAAACGACCGGTCGGTAGAATCGGCGAGTTGCAGATGAAATCGTACAGAGAGACGTTCCTTGCTTTTCTCTTTGGAAGATTTCGAAGATTCTGACTTAGAATTTTTCTCAGCTTCCATAATGTTTGGAAAATTGGTGGTGTTACGAAACTGCTCGTAAACCGACTTCTCCGCTCCATTCACATCTTCACAAATTTCTTGCCGTGACCTCAGATCAATCTGCACTATTTGCAAATGCGCATGCTCAGATACGATCTGAGCATGCGCGGTGGCAAATTTTGCTGTGATGAACCTCTCAGGTCGATTTCGAAGTCTTCTGTTGAGATAGAATTGTGTTGCGAGGAATAGTTGCAATTCGAAGTATTCAAAGCAAACTAACGCCAATTTCGGAAGTTTTAAAACAAAAAGCGTACGATCAAAAAGATTACAACAAAAATATTTTAAAAGGGTTAAAATACGACCGTTCTAATCATCGATAGTCTTGTAATTTGTCCAAACCCACGACTTTCATGGCTAAAAATGGCGAAAATACACCGTGCGAGTTGTGGCATTTTTCTTGTTCACACTAGTCCCCCAGACGCGCGATGCCTCGAGCGACCAGCAAAAGCATGTTTCTTTCAAGCCCCTCATTGTTCACGCAAATCAAGTCGAAGCGTAATGACACGCACGACTTGCAGCGAATCAAACTGCTTGCCTGCTTTTCCCAGCTAATCATTGCATAAAACAAATACCACAGGGTCGTTGTTATGGTGATGACCGATATTACATAATAATTGAATAAAGCAAAGCGGATGTCAGAAGCACACGTTAGTACGTTTTGACATGAAGTAACTCCCTATGCATCATGCCATACTATTGCGGGCGCGTATAAGCCATTGATCTCTCATTAAATGGGTGTAACTGGACCATGAACTGGACTGATCAGCATCTCTGTGTCAGCATGTCAGCATGCCAAATTGCTAATGTGCTAACCAACCAGTATAACCACTGAGTATAACCAACCCGTTTCCCGAGCCGGCAAATTTTTGGGCAAATGATTAACGAAATCAGTGAAGAGAATGGTGAAATGTAAATAACTGGAATGACTGGAATGCTAACTCATGTGCTCATGTGGTAAACATTGGTGCTATCTTCACTGTGCTATGGCATTTTTGAAGGCAAGATGATGGAAGTTGAAGCTAATGGTTTTGTAGGTATGGCCCAGGGCCTGGACCACTGAGGCCTGGACCCTGGACTACAGGACCTTGGGCCTGGACTCCAGGCCCCTATTCATCAAATTCTGTATAAGAATATGGCATCGTTTCATGTGAAAGATGCATTATATTTCAGTCGACAATGTCTGTTGAATCGGCATTTTCACTGTCACTAGTGATATCATCTAATCGGTTTCTGGAATAAGAGAAATATGAGCAAAAGTTGTCTTGAATACTGAGTAAAACTGCTGGATGAGTTATAATTTATAAACAAAACTCAAGATAGAGCCATCTTCATACAAGAAGAGAAAAGAAAAACTAGAAATTTATGACCGTGAAAGTAATTCAGCCAGTGACCCAAGAATCTCTGTTGATAAACATTGAAGTTTGATAAATGGGACTATCAAGCGAGGAGTTTGAAGTATGTCTTTCACGAAGCTTTCAAATGTTTTGTACTGGGTTTACATGAAGTGTAAAGCAGCTAGTGCAAAGCTTAAGAAGGATGCAAGACATAGGTGCAATTTTAGAAGGCAACAAAGACTAGAGCAGTACCTGCCTCTTAGCCAGACAATATTTAAACTGTAGTACTTCATAATGTGCTTACTTGAAGTATACAGCAGCAGACCTTCCAATTTTGCGATATGAAAATGAGCGAGATTCAACAGTTTTCTGTAGTATGAGTGCTATGGCAGGCGGTGACCTACGAGTGTCTGGGGGCATCTTCCCCCAAAAAACAATTTTTAAAACTGAACTGTCTGGAATGCCTTTTCCTTCATTTTTGAGAAGATCAACAGAATTCTAAAGGTACAAAAAGGTCATTGAAAGTTGTGGGTTGAAAACCAAGGAAAAGTAGTCCTGTACTACCTGTACACATACATTGTGTGAAATGAATAAGATTACCCTTATTTTACATTTGCTTGCAAGGAGGAGAAGCATGAAAACAAAAAGATAAGTTGCTTATTATTTCTTCACTTTGCCATGAGAAAACGTGTGTTTCACTCAAATGCGTAGAGTTGAAAGGTCTGGTATGCAGCACTTGGCAGAAAGTTTCATAAGAATGAGGGCCCATATCCAAGTTCTTGGAAGCCATAAATACTACCTAGAGCAGGACTAATCTCCTGTGCAGGAAGTGTGTAGGATATAGTGCTTTGTTTAGCTCACATAAAGTGTAGATTAGTTAGCAAGAAGCTCGAGAAGGATGTGAAGTAATAGAAGTAGTTTTGAAATTTAATAACAAGTAGAGCAGCACCTGTCTCATATCCAGGCAGTGTTTAAACTATAGTGGTTTATATTGTGCTTACATGAAGTATGGAGCATTAACAAGATAACATGCATAAAAATCATGTTGTTGCAATGTTGGTAAGAAAGGGTGCAACAATGTTGTGCTGCACCCTATTGCTCACACTTGTTAACAATGTTGTTCAGCATTGTTACACCCAGTTAAAGATGAACAATATTGTTCAATATTGTTGACAACTATAAACTATAGGTGCAGCACAGCATTGCTGCATCCTCGTTTTCTACAGGTTCATAACTTTTAGCTGAGTAGTGAGGATGAGGATTCAGCAGTAGTTTTGGGAAGCAAAATAGAGTCTATAGCAGCACCTGTGTCTTTCTCAGGTTTGTTTTTTACCGTCGTCAGTGCAGCTCGAGACCAAGCAACAGTCCTTGCGCCATGCAATTACTTGCAGATTCACTCACTTGACCTTCCTCCAAGACTCGTGATTAGTTTAGTAACCAACACACTTGTCTACCCTTATTGGCTGTTTCCATATATGTTCGTTTTCGGGTTCACGTGTGCTTGTAGTGGTGCAGATGTGGTCATGGGGCTTCGGTGGCACAGTCACTAGGATATGCACCTTTCACCACTGAGGTTGTGGGTTCGACTCTCAGCTCGGACTTAACTTTCTCAAGTGAAAAGAGTTTGTCAACTATTCTACCGAAAGTCGTAGGTTTTCCCCGGGTACTCCGGTTTCCTCCTACAGGGAAAGTTGACAGGGTGGGCTAGGATAAACAGATTAGGAAAGTAAAATTGATTGTTGTAAAAATAGACAGTGCAAGGTAATATACATTCATATACATAATGTATACATTAGAAACCATTGTAAATAGTTACGTAATTCAGCTTATACGCTGCAAAGTAACTATATATAAGCCATAAGCCACATAAGCCACATATGCGTAGATTAATAAATTTAAAAATTCGGTTCCAAGGGTCGGAAAATTTTTTAAAACCATATTTCAACCTAAATCTTTATTTTGTATCGTCTGAAGGATGTAGATAAGTTTTAGTCGATAGGAAAACGTAAGAATGGAACCAGGAGCTCAGATCAGTTATGAACAAAACTCGAGAAAAAAGCCATCAGCCATGTTTTCACCGGTGTCTGCGAGTGATTTCAAGAAAACATAATAAATTATAGACTTCAACCCGTGCGGGTAAAGCGGCCGTGGATTTGTGTTTGTTCTGTAAAATTACTTCTCGTAAACCGCTATTTTTTTGACCTTCGGTCAACGGAGTTAAACGTCGTAATCTTGCGTATGTATCACGGAGATCTACCTCGGCGTCTGTGGCCATTCTCATGTCATGGTACAACTTTATCTTGCTGTAGTATGCAGCAAGGTCAATGGTCTTTACACTTCCCTGAGTAAATCAGTAAAGCTTGCCTTAATTCTATTGACTCAAGTTCGACTCCATCATGCTACATGGTCAAAGTTTGGACAGCTAAAGCCTCAGCTTAACCAGACCAACAAGCCTTTGGTATCGACTCTTCTATGAGCAAAGTTGATTTGTCACAGAAAAGTGTCATAGAAACATTTGCTGCTTTTTAAGGGGCTAGAGTACCGATTTATACTGTACAAGTACATCAAACTGACGAACGGCTCAAACCTAATTGACTGTGATTTCAGGTAAAGCTACGGTGTCCTGATAAATATACAACTAATCAGGCGTGACATCATTCACATAAACAACAGGTTGATGTTCTACATGAGCAAACACATACTCTTAGGCTGGAACTTCGAATTCCTCTATTTGACAATTTGTAGTATTTTTGTGAATTTAAATGACTTAAAATAGACAAATACTTTAAGATTTATTGCATCTGGCCGAGGATGACCAACATTTGTGCTCTTTTGTCAGTATTTCTTGGGCTGGCTGCTGAAATAGGTATGCTGATATCAGAGTTCATAAAATAGTACTTACTAATGTTTTCAAACATGGATAAAGATGTTGCTGAATAAATCCTTATACTGAAAGACAAGATTGTCTTTCTCAAGCTGTAGTTGACAGTTGTGAAAAAAATTTTTTTTCCCTTTTTGGCGCTATTTCCCTTCATGATGAGGTGATTAGGCTGCAAAATTCAGGACTGCTTGCAGATGTAAAAACATTGGCTTATAAAAGTTGAAAATTAGAATGCAGTATATTTCTAATACTGAGTTAGAACCGCGTAGGACGTTGTGCCAATGTCATTGGCACCGGTTGTATATGCACGGGGAATACATTGTATTAGCACGCCAGCACTGTACTTTGTACAGTAAAGCGCACAGATTTTAAAGTAGCAAAAACTTTCCGCGTAGTTTCTTTGTAAACCCTAACAAACTTTTAATATACTGTACTGTAGAACAATCTGTTAGCTGAAAACAAAAGAATTGCAAAATTCGTTTCTTGTCTCAGTTATTGCATTTCTTTTCCTAAGATGGATAATTCAAGACTATATTATTATTACTGAGTACGTTCGGTATAAAACAGAATGCACTCGATTCAAGGACCTTATCTTCATAATGTAGTTTGTTTCAGCACCCTTTACCATTTTACCACGGCGTTAGTAACTTTCTCGATATATTTCTTGCCTGCCTGCCCTTATCTTTCTACATTACTTGTGTTTCAGCCTTTACACTCCCCACTGGCCGACGTAGCAGCTTAGGACACAGAGAAAAAAGAAATTTTGTTCCAAACAGATTTGACATTGTAGACAATGAAATAAAGCGTAAGTAGCCGAACGATAAATTTACTGTCCAATCGTGTTGCTCTAGTCCTCAACGTCAAACTCCTAATATTTTTTAGATGCGATCCAAAGGCAAGTCCAAAATGCGTTGAGAAAGAACTTTGTACCAAATAATCCTCTTTTGGAAGGTTGGTAGAGTTTACTTGCTATATGCCATAAAATGGTAATGTTTGCGTCTTTTTTGGCGTAATTGATTGCAGCGACAGTTCCAACAACATCGTTTGAATGCAGTATTAGTCAGCTATTTTTCACACTCAATCACTGAATCAGCATGAGATCACTCTCGATAACAGACTGCAGTGCTAGTGATTATGCATGGAAATAATAAAGAGAGCAAATGCAATTCTGTCATTCACCTAAATTTTCTATAGCCAACAAATGGGAGAGATCCAGTTCTTCTCGATATCCTGAAAACCAACCGACCATGATTTATGGAATGGAATATGATCAAATAAACCCATCAAGGTCAGACCCTGGATATTTAGTCCTGGATTTAAAAAGATTGGCCCAAGGCCAATTGAAATTTCATGGACAGCAACTTGGTAGTCAAGAAGTCAAAGAAACGATAAGGCCAAAAGCGAAAGCAAAACAAAACCAACAACTGACTTATAGCAACCCTACAGACTATGGGCAGTATCAGCAATATTATAACGGCTATTATTCAAATTATCAACAACCATCAACTTACACTGGAATGCAAGCTTTTGCTTCGAACGCTCGAAGTTCGCAATACCCAATGACAGTGCAAGGATAGAACAGTAGCTACAACAATCGTATAAAAACAGGAGCATGGCTGCGTTAAAACTTTATATTGCCAGTGAAGATGTGATGCAGTGTGGTTGAGTTTAAACATAAACTTCTCCTTGCTTGATAGGCTGATAGCACTGCTTGATAGTTTCACCACTTCACCGACCGTGCACATTGAGATTGCGTATAAGCAGTAGTATGAACGAAATTGTATTATGCTTCTCTTGTCATTCCATAATTTTCATTTGAACCGGTATATGGTATCAGTCAGTGGGGAAAACTCTGTGATTGCATGCTGAATATCCCCCAAAATTTCCCAATCAAAATGGTACTTATTATGAGCACATATAATGCAGTTCATTGAAGAGTTCCTGTATTTTCAAAAATACATTTTTGTTTAAAACCAATCATTTTATATAACGTTATGACTTACGTTCAGTGTCATTAAATTAATTCTGCCTGTACATATTTGTTGTCCTTTTAATTATCTAGTACAAATATACAATTATTTAGTCATTTTCTGTTTTTTCCTAATCACAGAGAAAGTATTATATACGAGAAACATATTCCACGCATGCCGTTTGAGTAGATTCGTTGGATTTGTCATAAGTCAAAATGTAGCGAGACGATGATGGGATGCGAGTTGTTGGTGAATTTTGATACAAACCAATTGATTGCACGTAATGACCTACAATGAAACATGAATGCTGTTATTGTCGCAGACAGCCTTTTTTGAGGAGGGAAAATAGAAAACTGACACCCGACAGAGACCGACGTACTGTATAGTGTAACGTTCGCTGATCGCAACCAATTGCATCAAAGAGGAGTGCTCAGCGATCCTGTACGAGCAATACTGATTGGTTGTAAATGTGGAGTTTGAATAGTATCACTAGATTCGTACTTAAAGCGGGTAAATTATAAAGGGTGCATGTCTCAAAAAAAAAGTAATCCTACTTTGGCACGCTATTGTGCAGAAATTACTTGGCAAACGAGTGTAATTTTGTGATATTTGAAAAGATCAGGCCTTTAGCAGTTGAATGGTATGTTTTTCATAACACTCGGAGTAAAAATGAGCAAATACGAGCGCGATGAAAAAGCTTGGTCAAAATTGCATTCTTTCACCTCTGCGCCTAATTTTTGAGATGCTCAACAAAAGAAAACGCAATTAATCAATGATGAGTCAAAAATTGGCTTTATTAGAAATGGTTTACATTTAAAACTTAAAAACTTTCAAGATTATGGTCCCACACCTTCGACGTGGCCACCGTCTCTCTCGACACACAGTTGACATCGACATAGCATGCCCTTCAGTGCAAACTTCCCACTTTCGCTAAAAAATTTAACTACGAATGTTCTTTGCTTTATCAAGAGTTGAGCTAATCTTTGCCTTTGTGCAAAATGTGTTGGAAAACTGCATATGCATAGCTAATTAGAGGCTAACCCAAGACCCTACGGTTGATTTTTATTAGTTGAAAGAATGTGATTTTGACCAAGCTTTTTCATCGCGCTCGTATTTGCTCATTTTTGCTCCATACGTTATGAAAACACGTCATTCAACAGCTAAAAGCCTGATCTTTTTAAATATTAAAAAAATACACTTGTTTGCCAAGTAATTCTTGCAATAGCGAGCCAAAGTTGGATTTCGTTTTTTTGAGACACCCTGTTTAGTACCTCGATAAAACCAGGGATAATCAGACAACTCAACTCAAGACACAAAACCTTTGAATGCTAATCCTGAAAATGTGCATTCCTTCAGTATGTATGTCTTAAAGTAGACGTGCACCAAAGCTGCCTAATTTGAATATAAAGTGATTGTAACTGGGAGGAGGCCCAAACAAAATAACATGTTTGACTGAAGGGCACCATGGTCACGAATGGTGACCGCAAATATCGCGCTGGTTCTACAATTTTACTGCAAATGACCCAGCTTGTATCGAACTATGCTAGGGCAATATATGTTTAGCAGCAATTCCTTGTAAACATGCTGAATACAGAATTTGAAATGGATCGAGGAGTTCAAAGTTTCCCTGGCAGTTGTTCTCCCTTTCCTTGCAAAACAAATAATACATAATGGACGATACTGACTACTGTAGTAAAGTTATTCAAACAACTTCAACTTAACAACATCCACTTAGTGCAGTTAATTGACGTAGACGTACTTGGGTTTGATGCCTGTGCGATATTGTAAAACCTTGAATCGTGCTGCTCCTTAATTTCTTGCGACCAAGAATCTATCAACTAGATATAAAAACAATAAGATGCTGCTCATGTACCGTCTATTAACAATTGCAGAATAACAGTATTTCGGTACAAACATAAATCAGCTACGAACTGTGTGATTCAACTAACATCAATTATTTTATTCTCTGGTAAAACTGGTTCATTTTCTTTGATCGCTTTCACGTAACTTGAAAACGCGGCTTTTTCTACGGAAAAAGGCAAATTATGGTGAAATCAGTTTGAAAAGTTTTCTATATAACCTAGTGGCTTTCTTCGCCGTGCTTGTAGTTGATCATAATATAGACAAATAAAGCAAGTCCATGACAATGACTGATTTTGTTGCTTTGTGATTTTGTTGCTTTAACGCGCCTTCCAAGTACTGCACCTGTTTGTCTATCGACTGAAGAGCAGCATTCACTTCTTATATGAAGCAAGGGGGGAGGAGTCTCTGAAACAGGTCTGGCGAAGAAAGAGCGATGACCCTGAAGAAAGCGAGGGAATGAATTTAAGTATACCTAGCAACTATACAGTGTATTTCAAAACAATAGAACCTAATTTCAAACAGTTAGAAATCACATAATAAAACGTAAAAAATATCAAAGGTTTCTTTCCTGGAACTTTTACAACTGCATTTTAATTACCCAAATTTCTTTGCTTTATTATTTCTCATGGGGGATGCAGCTTAACCGAATTTGAAATGCATCGAACTAATTTGAAATGTATGCATAAGTCACACACTGTATATGCTAGAAATGTCCGGCTTTGCTCAGCAGCCTAA
>JAOBYK010449788.1:4131-35099 GCA_025434845.1 Phenganax subtilis | reverse complement strand
ATGAGTTGGGATTACTGTGAATAGACACTACATTCAACACTACAGTAGCACTATATTTGGCAGTACATTGAAATTGAACTTCGGTTCTGACTTTTTTGCTGTATTAAAAATGAACATAGTAAATGGTGTTTTTTTCTCCAAAATTTGAAAGCCTTCTATTGTCTATTTCCACTAAAAGATTTTCCTTTTTTTTGGACCAAATATATCACCAAACTGTGCAGGCCACTGGTGCAGGCGTGCGGGTAACGTGCGAGTGGGCACGAATCACCAAACTGGCCAGCGGCAGTCAGGAGTAGTCAGTTCACTGGGAGTAGTAAGTTTTATTAAATTTGTCATTCATTCACAAAGTATGTAAGTATAGTTATTCTTTCATGAATTCCGACTTGAAAATAATTTCCGTGATATCATCACAGGCTCCGGTGAACTCAGAAGCAACTGCCAGAATAACTTCGTTCAAAATTTCATCGCTTAGCCTGGAGAGGTAAAGAGAATAATTATATTTACATGCAAACGGGTTACCTCTCCGTATAACCCAATAGCTCCTACCAACCTTTCAACAAGTTGCCAAGGGTTAAACGTCCCATGATGCTCAGCATTGTTGTGTTCCAGATATCTTGAGTAGTTCTTCCGATACAAAAAAATACTTTTTCGGACTTGAGGCGACAGGGATACAAGCACCGGCTGTTTCTTCCTTGGTCTAAGTTCCATGGACGCTTCCGCGTATATCGAAGGCCTGGGTCTCGACGTTTGTCTAATGACGTCTTCAGTTATAGTGTTTTCCGTTGCATCTAAAAAGAGCATTATATTTCATTCATAATTCTGGGCTAGAGAAGCAAAAAGCAGAATAGTCATTCACTCATTGAGAGTTTTCAACTCTTAATCGTCCGTCTACCTTCATGATCCCACATGATATTACGGCTTCGCTTTGTTTCATATGTGTCTGAATACGATACATGGCTAAGTCGTCGTCGAATGCTTTCTTCTTCACTCTAAAACCAACAAAAAATATTAAAACAGTAAACAGATTCAGCCTCTCAACCGAACGTCCTACTTCAAAGTGTTGCAGTCGTTGTAAAATATTTTCCAAAGTCGAGTTATCTTGTAAATATGTAGTTTCGTCATCAAAGTCTTCATTACATTCTAGTCTAGAAAGGCAAAAACCAATAAAACACAACTGAATTAGATACCCGCATCAATAACATTTTAGTGCAGTGACAATAACATGGAATACTTTCGTATTTCTTTAGTTAATGCTTTAAGGCCCATTTACACGGGCGATTCCTGCTGCGATTTTCTCCTCTTAGCCTATGTGATCAAGTAGGTTGACTGGTGAGTGCATTTGCAAAATTGTTGGCCCAAGTATCTCGCCAGTTATCCACTCTATCACATCGTTCAACACGAGAAAAATCGCTACGAAAATCGCCCGTGTAAACGGGCCTTTACCTTTGAAACTCTTGAGCTGTATCAATAAGCAGATCATCAAGAATCATTTCTGATAAAGCTTCATTTTGTTTCATAGTCTTAGAAGAAAAGCAATAGAAATATAAAACGCAAAAATTAATTTAATGTATAAAAGATTATACAATTTTACCACGTTTGAAGCAATATTTGCAAATCTTTCTTGGACTGGTTTTGATTTTGAATAATTAACCACAGCCTATATAAAAAGATGACAAAAAAGTTTAAAAAGCTGACAAAAACAAAGCTTAGATATCAAAAAGATATACAACAATGTGTCTAATTGTCTTATAGTTACTTCGCATCCAATGAAAATGAGAATCATAATTATTTATTAAAACATACTTGAGCTTCGTCTAGGATTGGTCTCAGTTTTATCCTGATCTCTTTCTCAGCTTCAGACACCAAACTTTTAGGAATAGTCATCACCTCACTTTAAATTATAATTTATTATAAATCATTATAAAGTATTATAAATCATTGTAAGTCATAATAAATTATACGTCATTTATGAATCATTGTGATTGTTTTACTACTCTCATTCACAAGTGAGAAAAATACTTTCAGATTATATTAAACATTACCATAATTTCTTGCTGGATTCGTCCTCACACAATGGCTGGCTATACAAGAGATAACTGATAAGATCTGAAAACTTTCGCCAGGGAAAATTTTACTCAAGCCTAAGAGAATATTTTGGCCTTTGAAAGAGATCATGATTCTTCCTTACAACCATATGTAAACCAGGCTTCAAAGGAATACATAATACGAGAATTTAAACCACTAAAGATGCAGTATACCTTTGTAGCTCACGTTCATGTAATTGTCTGAGGTCATGACTAGCCCCAGTCTTTGCTTCCAAGTGCACGGTCTCAGCATCCTCTGGAAATTGAACCGTTTCCTTAGTCTTTAGTCTCTCAACTTTCTTCGAACGCGACGCTTTTGTTTCTTTCGTGAAGTGAGCTGTTTCGGTTGAAAATTTTACATTTTTCTGAGCGGCCGTGTGCGCTCTACGACGCTTAGCCTTGAAGAGAAGAGGCAAAACATAAGTTCGTTTTATAACCTTGGAATTTGATGGGATGAATTTATTTGAAAAGTGAAGAAATGAATAGCGCTAATTCACCAGAAGTTTAGATGGGAGAAGAACAGCTTTCTTCTTGGCGTTGTTCGGGTTGAAAACTTGTTTTGAGGTTTTCTATCAAACGTGAAGAACATAGCATTTTATGAAGACCGGTGGCTAAACAAGAGTAGCGAGTCGTCTAGACATTATTAAAGATGAATGGAGTTGCCGCATTGAAAGTTGAAACGCAGCCTATAACTTTCCAGGTTGTCTGAAAACTCACTTTCTCAACTTTCTGAAATTCCTTTGCTCTCAACAAGGCTTCCACACCAGCTTTTAACATCGCATTTCGTTCAGGAGTAGGATCAACCGTTAAATTTGCATCATCTAGTAAAATAAGTGATCCAGTAAGTGACACTGATCCAGTATTACTACAAGAGGAAATTGGAAGACCTGTGGTGTTTGGTAGAGTCAAACTGTGAAAGCATTCTTCTCACATGAGACTCCCTCTAAGTACCTGGTAATGTAACTTTCGCCGGCGGCATGCGTGAAGTCACGCGTGGATGTTCACGCAAGTATTTCTCATGTTCTTGAAAAAATGCTTGCTTTGTGTTGGAGTTTGACCCTCGAATGACATCACGTGACTCTCTATGTTTCTTGAGGGGAAAATCAAACTTTGCCATGTTCATGACATCACCATCCTCAATCTGGGTGGCAAGCAAGGATAATTGTTGGATAAGCGAAGTTAATGCTTGATATATTGAGGGGTAATGTTGGGATCTTTTGGGTTGTAGTGGAGCACTGTTGATAAGCATACGTAATGCCCTGACAGTGGCTCTCTGAGCGGCAGCTAGACGACTTAATGTCTGACTCTAAAAAACAAAACAAGATGATGAGAGTGAACAATGAGAAATATTTTTGGAAAGCATTTCAAGCTTTTTCCAAGCTCTAGATGAATTTAAAAGTAGTGTTTTGGGTAATATCACAGGTTTGTTCAACACCTTTTTTGTTTCTTTCATGCTTCTTCCTTTCTTATGGATTTCATCATCCAGTTCACGAATCTAAAGGAAAAATTGAAACAATCAATATTAAAAAAGATGAAATGCACTTGCTATCAAGTCCAAAGCTTCTTGGACCTTCACAATAATCCAAATTCAGGATGTTTGGTGGTAAACAGACACTTGAATAAAAATTCTCACAAATCAACCTACCTGTTTTTCAATCATATACAAGATTCTTGCAGATCTTGCTGCTTGTTCTTCAGCTCTCTCATATTGTCTGGGGTCAGTGTCTTCATCAGAAAGATGATCCTTGTCACTTCTTACATGAAGTCTCTTGTCTTTCTTTTGAAGCACTTCTTGACCCTAGCATAACAAACATAAGACATTGGTAAAAACCATTTCCTGTAATCAATTTACCTCAAATAATCAACATGCAATGCTCTTCTATATATACTATTTCACTCCATCTAACACCAGATGAATTCTTCTTAAAGGGAGAGTCTAGATAACAAATACACCCCAAACAAACTTTAGCAAATAGGCCATTTAGTCTTTGTAAATAATTCTGTATTTGTGACTCCAATCGTTTGATTTCTCGTGTCTGCCTTTCCTCGGAGCTGGGATTTTTGTTTGCAACATCTTCTTGATCGCGTGGAAGCTCACATATATTTCTTCTCACATCAGGATCTTTCTTACTCTAAACACAGAGATAGTACAGGAATGCAGCAGGAAAGCTACAACTTTCCCTTAACTAAAATTTAAACATACTTTAAACTCGCTATAACCAATGTTCGATCTCTTCTTATCTTGATTCACCCTCCTTTTTCCTTTCAATTCAACTTTTCTTTCCTCCACTTTGACTTTGACATCATTAAAATTTCTTAGTCCCTCTTTTTCTTTTTGCTCCCTCCACATTTTCTTTGCATCAATTTTTGCCAGTTGTACTGCAAATTGCATGCGTTCACTAGCAACAGACGATGCTGGTGACGACGACATGGAATTTCTTTGATTTGCCTGTATAAGGTCATAGTTTTACAATATAGTTAGGGTCTGTTTATACGGGGAAGCGGGACAGGACGATATCCATCGCGCGTTTACATGATTGCTTTGTACACGGGACTTTTTCTCACAGGAATACCCAGGACATATGAATTTGCAAAGAATTATATATCCAAAATTGTTCCAGCAGACAGGGCGGAGCATTTATATGGAGAAAAAAGTCTCGCTTCGGGCGGGACGGGACGAAAAATGTCCCACTTGCATATGAACACAAGGCGAAAAATGAAACATAAACATATACATGCCGGAATCCTGTTCATTGTCCTGTCCTGGCAAACGTCCGTCGCGCTTCTTATATAAACAGGCCCTTAGTTTACTTTGGACTTCCTCCTGTAGTAATACTGGATCTATAAGAGATGACTCTTTCTAGATATCTAGAACGAAAAACGGTTTAGAACTGATAAAGCTGCCTACGCAGTATAAATATAGGTAGTTCACCTCGGGATGATCAGTCAAATGAACAGGAAACTTCTCAATGAGCAATGGTTGTGGTTTGCCAAACTTTGAAGCTAAGGCGTTTATGGAGTAAGGAGCATGGAGATTGAATTGTAGTTGGTTGACATGTAGTGAGGGGTCATTGTTGCGGTGCCTGCCTAGGGGGATAGAAGATGGTCCACAAAAAGCAACACGGGTTTTTTCAACCGCAGCCATCACCCGCTAAAGAACCTGGAGAAAGGAATAGATTTTCAAACATATTTTCATACTTCTGTGTTGTTTTAAAAACAATTCAAATATGAATAAAATGACATAGCAAATAGTCCTCTACATATTACCCTCCCACTGAATTAGCTAATGTAGACAAACATTGCAGAAAAAGACAAAATAATACCCACCTACAACAAGTTTTTAAAACATCTTTTTTGTTCGACATTTTTAATTTGCCGCCATCTTGAGAAATTTGACGTCATCAGCAATTTGTAATTTAATTTATTGACGAATAATTCATTCTTGTAATGTTTCAGACTCCTAGAAAATAAATTTTCTGAATAAAAAACACAACAACGGCAGAGAAAAAGTAGTATAAAGCATTACTTATACTGCAATAAAATATTCTCTTTCAACAAAACACAACATTTTGGAGTCTAAAATTTTTTGTACGCAAACACAGTTTCTCCTTGACCTCAAAATTATGCAGCTGCTCGTATCCTAGCAACGAAAGACAATCTTTTCTGTATCAAATAATAAATATGGCCGAATGACTCGCGTTTAATTTTCCATAATTTTTTGCTGTTTTTCCTTATTTTGAAGCGAGAAGAGCCTAGTAAACTTTGCACAGGACAAACTGCTTGAAATTCCGTCGCTCTGTAGAAGAAAACATAGAATTTGGGCAAATAAACGCAAGATACAGTTTGTAGAATTTTGTTGTAAACCGTAGTTTGTACGATATGTCGAAGTTACCGCCGTTAAATAATCTGCCTTCGTGGTCTCGGAGCTCTCTAGAACGAAGGAAAGTCCATAGATCAATTCCAAAGGATCCAATAGCGCCTTTGAGTAAATCGCAAGAAGTTGTGTCCTTCACGAACAGGAGTGGTAGTGAAGCAGCATTATTAAATCGCACTGCTTTGAACCCTGCGTCAAAAACCAAAGTGCGGATAGTTTCTGCGCCTACATCACCTCATCAAGGGAAAGTTGCGTCTAGAAGAGAAGCCCATTTGCAGAAAAGTATTTCATTTTTACAAGAACAACATCAAGAAACGCTTTCTAAGCTGCAAGATGAAGTTGAGAGGTTGAAATATGAAAATAAAGGTTTGATTATATACCAGCGCGCTTGCCTGGCGTCAAAACATTTTTTCAAGCCATAAGAGAATTGTATTCTAATATTCAACTCCTAGGATAACAATTTTATACTATCAACTATAGATACGCGCTTCGTTTATTTTTGGGTTTTTGACGATGCACGTATGAAGAAATAGATTCAATTTCAGGTGGAAAGTTTATTCAACAATTCGGGCGTTTTTTTGTGTTTTCAGAATTAAATTTCAAATTAATTGTTACAAGAGAAGCTTCAGCACCCTCGTCTACACCATCGTCAGGTTGAAGTAGAAATATTTTATTCCATTGATTCAAGTAAACACAAATAGCAGCTGTAGTTTTCAATTAGGGTTAACCACGTTATCTCAATACAAACATAAGTTTCCCAAATTAATAATTATACATGAAAAAATTTTTGAAATCTACCAATCAGCCAGCGACGTTCTTTACGTATCGCAACATATTCTGCGCAATTTTACAGCAACGAGCGCGGAATCCCGGCAAAGAGCGAGTGGCAGCTATTACCGAAGCAAAATTCGACGTTTAGAAAATGAAATGAAGAATATGAAATTGTCCTTGATTGAAGCGCAGAAACAAAACGTTGATTTATCCAAACGTTTGAGCGAAAGGTGAAACAGAAGGATGGTTAACAAGTTTTTTTCACGTTTTAGTTGTGTAGAAGTCCAGGTTGCTAGAAAACACTTTTAACGAATTTAATTTTCCTCAACTCTAGGGAGCTATCAGGCAAAAGATACAAGACTCTACCACCAGTCTCGAATTGCAGCAAACTACAAAGTCCTCGTCGTATTACCAACGAACAATCTGAAATTTTTACTTCAAAGAGTGCGGACAATTTATCAAGTCGTGAGAGTCTCAGAGATCAGAATATTAACCATATTAATCTGTTTAGTCCAGGTGAGAAAACGTTGCACAGTTTCACCCACTTCGGCACCTCTTTTGAAACTGGACGTTTTTAGGTAAAACTACGGTGTTACGAGTGAGATTTGGTAAGAAAGGCGGTGACGTATGCATTGAACCTTCATCTGGGGCGGGCTTACGATCGCCAACGATGGCGGAATGTAAGGATATCATCCATTACTTGGAAGACACGAATAAAAAACAAGGACAAGAGGTGATTTTTAATTTGCCTAAAATTGTACGGATTGTCTTCTTTTCAAACTTTTGATCACGTGAAATCAGAGTGTTGTGTATGTGATCAAGGCATGCATGCGTTAACAGTGTGGACTTCTTTCTTCAGCTTACAAGATTAAAAGAAGAAATTAAAGAGGGTGGACTTTCATCAAACACTTATCTAGTTACAAAAACGTAAGTTAAAATACGCCACACTAAACAAAGAACGCGTTGTTTGTCTGCGCATGCTCATAATATGTTCCCGCTGTTCAGGTTGAACGGCGGATACGATCGAAACAACGTCATTCTTCCTGCGCTCCGACCAGCAGGTTCGGGAAACGTCGCTGGTCGTCGTCGTGGCCAGCAGGCCGTACTTCGGGGCCGAGGCAAGCGAGATGTGAACTACTGAAATTTGCGTTTCCATCAACGAAATCTTTATATTGACTGGTATGTAGTCGAAACTGGCGAAAAATAAAAAACTATTTTGGAAAACCAAAAAATTTGTGAATTCTTGACGAATACAAATTTACGTTATGACTATTGTACAATGTTCGCTCTTCAACATAATCAAATCGTGGTAAAATAGTTTAAATTAATCCGTTAAATCACCACCATATATATAATTATATAAAAGCAACAGGCATTGTCCACCAGCCCTGTACGCTAATTATTCCACGTACCTTAATTATTCCATACAACCACGTCTAATTATAAATAACCCAAAATTCAATTCACTAAATATTGTGAAATGTGGTCATATTTATGTACATGCATAATTTATGCAACAGCCCAGTTTAATTCTTTTTATATAAAAATATACACGCTCTCATTCTAAATTGCTTCAAAGAATTATGAATCAAGTATAAACTTTCTTTGAAAATTTTTACAACTTATTAAACCTTTCATCATCCTGGATGCTTTAAAACCCACAAAAAAATGATGAAGTTATAGTAGGTCTCTTTTAAAACTTACCAGAGCTAACAAATATGCTCAGTTGATTTGATGAAAATACACCCTGTAACTAATAAATAACACGACGTAAATTTCATTTTAGCATGAAGAAGCATGTAAATTCTTTAAATTTGCCAAATGTTCACTTTTCAATTTTCTCCTTGCTTTCCCGCCACTTTGCGACCTCGCCTCCATATGGCCGTCAGATTCACGTGAGCTCGTGACATTGTCCAGTTCCATAGAGAAAATCTCGCGAGGTTCGAGGACGGGTAGTCTTTCCTCCGATTTCGAGATGCTTTTGTTCAGATCACTCTTGTTTCCACGCGTATACCAAGTCTTGCGGGACCCTCGCGTGTTTTGAATTAGTGCGTGGAAAGTTTCGACGTCATTTGAGTGAGCGCGAGGTCTGGATAAATCCTGATCAGCGGTGTCATCGCCGTCAACGAAGCTGTCAAAGGAAACAGACCGCTGTCGAGCCGTCACGTGTCTCGTGTGATGTAACGCGTCACGATCACGTGCTTCATCGTAATCATGAGACAAGTGATGTTCTACGGTGGGATGACCCCGGCGTAAGTTCCCTCGTCGCATTTGAGGCGAGCGATCCATGTCATTCTTATCACCAATGTTACCCATCATGCCATTCGCACGCTGTTGCATCAGGTTAATACTTCCAGGAGTTTTACGCCCTGGGCTTGATACGGACGTTGACGACTCTGAGTCGAGAGAATCCGAGTTCTCACGAAAATGCGACGGGAACTGATAAGACGTCCTGTCAATGACTGGAGACTTGGCAAGGTTTCCCCGGAGTCCGTGTCTGTCCATGCGAATGGGACTGGACGCTATGGACCTACCGCTGGGTGAGATGTCTGACGGGCTTAAACTACTTCCGGTCACTCCCTGCACTTCCAGTGGAATTAAAGTGTTGTTATTATTTATGAAAGGAGAGAAAGTAGACGTGTCTAACGTCAGGCCATTATTCACCATTGGAGAAGTTTGTGAAGTTTTCACTCCGTTGTTGTTCTGAGACTGAGAGCAATTCGTTCTCCTTTGTAGAACATCCGATTTCACGTTACGTGTTTTATCCAATGATAGAGCTCGACTTTTAGAATCTATCGGAATATCATCGGTAGTCTCCGGATCAACACTGGACTCCTCCTGGTCAAGGTCGTCCAGTATGGACTCGATATCACTTGCGTGACTTCGTCGTGAACTGCCGTGATACGATCGGGCTTCAATCGTACGCTCAGCGCTTGCGTAACTGAAACTGGATATAGTAGACACTGAACTCTTGAGACTGGAGTCAGAACCTGCACGACGCAACGGGAACTCACCACTGAACTCAATATTGTCTGTTCCTAAGCCGCCTGAAGCAAGAAAAAAAGGCCAACTATAAAATTACGAAATACGGTCAAAAATGATAAGTGAAAACTAAACGCAAAACAAAATGTGACGGCAGTACTTACCAGTCAGCGTGTTGAGCGCAACAACTGAACATTGCAACACTCGACGACTGTTCATTCCTCCTGACCTCAACATCACTTCATCCTTACCTACACCAAGTAGATCGAAGCCCATCGAGGCCAGCAGTTCATGACAGCCAGTCACGTGCCAGAGGCTCAATCGCAGAGGAACTTGAATATTGTTTAGACCTTTAGCAAAACTTGAGAGCACTAGGTTGAACTAAAATTACAAAATAGCACGCTGATAGTTTGCCTTGGATCAATACGAAATGATTCTCACTGGATTTCTAGGAAATACAGTTTAAAACTAATAAGTCTTTCCAGTAGTAAAAACAAAACTATATTTTAAGCTCACCAATTCTAGAAGAGCTCTCACAAGACTTGGAGAAGAAAGAACCTGGGATAAAGCTTGCAGTGTGGTGGGACTTAGGCCTAGAAAAGTATAAAAAAAATAGAAATGAACAAAACAGAAAATAATGACTTCATTGACAAATCGTACCATGTCGTAACTTACCGAGTAAGGATCGCAAGATATCGCCACACTGTCGTAGCTTCCCCTTCTCATCTTTAAGTGGAAAGAAAACAGCATCAGGTAAGTTCTTTGCAGCTTTTCTGAATCGAAAGCCTGCTGCAGTTAAAACATCTCTCCATCCTTGGGTTTCACTCAATTTGTTCTCAATGCTTGCCTCGGCTGTGTACATCAATGACGTATTGTTGTTGAGAAGGCGCTGATTGGCTTTGTCAACCTATAGCAAGACAAAAAGAAGGTAGTTTTTTTTTGTTTTTCCTTCAGGTCAACACCAGATTCAATTCACGTGTTCCTAGGGATATTTCACACTTACCAGATGCAAAATAACCTTGAGTGTCTCTCTACAATTGCCACTGGACTCAATAAGCATAATCAACGCTTCACGTAATTGGACTGTCTTCTTAGAAACCTTTACATCTCGTCCGATCAACACGAATCCAGCCCAATTGGACGGATGATCAAACTCTTTGTTACTCTCAACGAGTTTCACCGCGTGGGCGAGGGCACGACTCGCACGCATACCACGCAAGAATCTCTTGTAAAAAACTTGCAGCAGTAGTCTGTACGCGGCTTCAGGCACGGGCCACAGAGAGACCAAGACGCAGCTACTCCCAGCTAACAGAAACGAGCGTACTAAACACAACAATCCATCTAACGATAATTTATTCCGAGCCTCATTCTGTGCACAGCTGAGCATAACCATCTTAGCAGGAAACTTCATGTAGGATATTTCCGAAGCTGTCAGAAGGAAATCACTTGGCACTGGCATAAAGTTATCACTGCTGTCCCCGTTCGTCCCCTCGTGTCTCGTGTTTGGAGCAAGGACCAGAGCCGAGTGTTTCCATGATGTGTTGGTAGCAAAATGTATGCACTCTGCCTCCTGAGCTTTCTGACATACAACATCTAATCAAAAACATATTCAATATCAACCACTGTAAGCTTGTCTTCATCTTGTTTTTAAGACAATATATCAGTGAAAGAAACAAACTGCCTCAACTTGCCTTTGCTCGCACCACTTCCAATCAGAGGTTTGGTACCGAATAACATTCCTACAAGTTCAGCCTCGTTTTGAGTACTTGGGTTACAGCGGTACTGGTCAAAAGATAGGGGTAACTGTGGATCTCCAACAACAAGTCGTGTACTGTGGGATCCCTCAGGAATCGTCTGAGCAAGAAGTAATGCTCTGATTGAAGGAACCGTCAGAAGAGAGAAGCGCTTATGAAGATATTCCTTGGAGTGGCCGTGCAGCAGGGAGAACGGTACGAGATATAGGTCACCCTGAAGGACCAGGACTAGGTCATTCAAGCTGCCATCACTCTGAGGAGACCTGGGTAAGAATTCTTCAACAGGTGCAATCAAAGTGTCGTATAACACTTGAACAGGTAATCCCGTACTGACATCTTTGCTCTGACGCACGCCATTTAATTTTCGGAGACCTGAGGTGAGAAGACATCATAAACTGAAACCAAACTCTATATTTCCACTGGATACTGAGTCCTAGTATTGATCCAATTTTACTACAGTAGGATACGTAAACTAACCTCGTTTGAGCAAGCCATTCTTCAAATATGATATTGTAGATGGCACAGAAGGAAAACTGCCAGCCTCGCTGGAGCAACGTGATCTAGACTGGGAACTATTATCAAGCGGACTAAAGTCCACGGGCTCGTCTATGTCACTTCCAGAAAGACTCGACGACATCGTCGACACGGAACTTCCACATGCCGGCTCTACTCCGATGTTTTCACGAATCTGTCCGATAAGCCTCTCCAGTAGCGACTCGGAATTAGTCGGAGCACCGCTGTCCATATGTACCATAAGCTCAGGCACCTAAAAGATAGAGAAATTCTCTTGAAATAGTTTTGCCAGAAGGCTGATGGTTGAAATTTGGTCAAATATAAATAAAGTATTATGGTACCTCATCAGTCAGTCGAAGTTCATGAAATTTCACGATGCCATGTTGAGGAACAATCAACCAGATACACAAGTAGCCCAGGACCATCGAATAATAAAGAAAGTAGCCATTTTGTTTGTTTACAACTTCCATTATTTGATCATAACTTTCAAGTCGCACCCAGTCTGTCTCTTGAGGACGTTCTACCCCAGGACGGCGCAGCAAGAAGTCGATGAAGTCACGAGCCCGAGCACGCTCAGCGACGACTAACGCCTCTTCCCGACGACCAAGGTCGATCAGCACTCGCTGGAGGACCTGGTGAGGTAAGAATCATATTGAGCAACAAATTTTTAGACTTCTACAAGAATACATGCTTCAGACGAGGGACAATTGCAGGTGACATTACAAAATAGTAATGTGATAATGATAATAATAATAACCTGATAACAAAGAGTCTGCTGTTCATGCATAGCAAGTTGAAAGTGACCAGCGGAGATGCCAGTCTCACGTAGAGTTTCATATAGTTCAATAGCCTGGTACAATTGTTCCAACGATGACGTCACATCTTTCTTCGCGCACAAAGCTACACCCAACCAATACCTTGAGAATATGTAAATAGCATATCATGAGAAAATTATGTCAGTTCATTTTCTTATAAGTGGACTAGCCGTAAGGGAATAAATTTCTAGTTTTGAACATGATTCGCCATTCTGTAAGGCCTGCTGAATCCACTCTATAAAGCCAGTTGCCGTGAAATCCCATCGCGGAAATATTAGTTCTTTGTCGTCCCCTCACCTTATAGTTGCCTCATCTTCATTGCGACCCAAAGTCTCTGCAATAGTAAGTCCTTGCTTGAAATAGGAGATTGACTGCGCGAAGTTTGCCATGAGATAATGATTTCGTCCCAGGCTACTATAAGCAGTCACTTTAGCGACGCGGTCGCTCACTTGCGCTGCTATAGACAGATGCTGTTCTTGACACTCTGAAGCTTTCTTGTAGTTCCCCATGAGCTCATGGACTAGACCAAGGTTCCCAAATGCACGTGATTGCCTCATGCTACTGTGCAGTTTATCTGCGAGTTTCAAATCGTTCTCGTGATGAGAGAGCGCAGTCTCATAGTCACCTAGTTTCGCATGCACCTGAAGAATGAAAGAATAGTATATTTTTTACTTCAAGCTAACTTCTTAATAAAAGATAAATAAGAGATGTCTACGTACCTCTCCTAAGCCACATTCAGCATCGCTCTCACTTTCAATATCCTCACATTCTCTCGCAAGCTTCAATTGTTGTACATAACATGCGGCTGCTTGCTCAAAATTACCCATCATTCTATGCAGGTTTCCAAGCTCGCCATAAGCCGAACCTTTGGCGGACATTTCCGTCAACTCATGCGCGAACACGAGGCGATTTTCAAAACAAAACAAGGCTTGCTGTAGATTTCCCTGCGCTCTGAAAAATATAAACTACATGTTAATTGATTCAGTCTAACCACAACTAGTCTGTCCCAAACTGACCTGTAAGTGCGTCCGAGTCCGCGGTATGCCTTATCTTGGTCATTTGGGGCAGCGGCTGCCTTAGCTGATGTCAGATACATTTCGTAAAACTTTTGTGCCTCCTCGTGTTCTCCAAGCATATGCAAACATTCTCCAGAGTGCCCTTGTGCGCGTCCCAACTCCAAAGAGCCTGGAGAGCGTTGTTCAAGGATCTCAATTTGATTTCCAAAATGCCGCAAACTTTCTCGATACGCCCCTGCGCTCAATTTAGCCAGTCCTAAATTCTCGCAGGCTCGGGCTTGCAGGTGAGGATCTTTTACGCGGTCGGCTATAAGACGTTGTTCAGTGAAATATTCAATAGCTTCGTCAAGCCGTCCTGATGCAGTACAATCAGTACCAATATGGTCAAGCGCTTTGAACAATCCAACCATATCGTCAATGTCTCGACGTAAAGCAAGCTCTTTCGAATGACAAACTAATGCTTTATCCATTTTGCCCAAAGTCTAAACAAAAATAGGTTTATTTAAAGACATTACTTAAATCGTATTTATTAGAAATATGGTTTAAAGACTTGGCCATAGTCTTTGTAGTATATTTCTGTTTATTTGTTATTAATAACGACCAGAAGGCTTTATAGTTAACATTTTATTAAATTGTAACGACGTTTCGGAGTGTTACTCCATCTATGTTATTACGCACAAAAATAATAATGTAACCTGAAGATGGAGTAACACCCCAAAATGTCGTTACAGTTTAATAAAATGTTAACTTACTATAAAGCCTTCTCGTCGTTATTAATAAGAAATTGTTACATAATGAGGCTAAGAGGAAGTTCGTTTTTGAATACATTTTTGTTTATGTTCAAAGCAAACTTGTGCGACATTTCAATATGGGATAACAATTACCTTATACGCATGACCAAGAGCACCATATGCTTGGCACAGGGTACCCATATCTTTCAACTTCTCTGCCATCTTTAATTGTTTCTCATAGCAACCAACAGCCTCACGTACACGTTTCGTTTTCACATAAATATCCCCGATGTTCCCCAATGACCTGCATTCACCAACATTGTATCCAATCTCACGAGAAACTGTTTGAAAATTATTCTGGCAAGCTAGAGCACTTTGAAAGTTGTTTAAATCTTTATAAACAAGTCCTAAATTACAATACACTCTCGCCAAAGTATTCCTGTCCCCAATCGATTCAGCTAACTCGATATTTTGCTTGTATAATCTCACAGACTCCTCCAAATTTCCCAACGAGAATTGCGCAAATGCCAAATTATGACACGCCTTGTTTTCGCCTTTTTTGTCGCCAGTAGCTTGCGTTAGCGTCAGATATTTCTCGTAAAATGCAACAGCCTTTTTGAAACTGCCACTGGAGCTGTAGAAATTCCCGAGGTTAAAAAGTGCCACTCCTTCGTTGTAGCTGTCAGAGTTTGCTCGGGATATCGCGAGATGCTGCTCGTAATGTCGTCGGGCTTCGTCGGTCTTCCCAAGTCCTTGATACGCCACGGCTAGATTGCCATGGGTACAAGCTTCAGAAGTAACGTCATTCACTTCCTTGGAGATTGCGAGTTCTTTCTCGTGATATTTAATCGCTTGTTCGTATTTTTTGAGAGCGCAGTAAGCACAGCCCATGTTGCCGTAAGCTTGACCCTGACCTGCGCGGTCACCAAACTCTTGGCAGATGGCCAAGTGAACTTTATGCAATTTTAGCGCATGCAGACATTCTCCTAAAGAAATAGACAATTCTACTATTAATATCAACATGCATGATATTCTTATTAGTACATTTCCAAAAGGATTTTCCATAGCTAATGCCCGGAGAAAACGCACGCCGCTCGGCAGAGCAGCTGACTAACTCTCTTCTCATGGAAAACAAAAGCTACACTGGGAATGAGACCCAGAGCCCCATTGGTTGGTTACAATATTGGACAACTCGTATGTCTACCTGCTGATTGTTTCTTAAATCAATAAAACACAAAATTCGAGTTGAAGTTAGAGTAGAAGACGAAATATCCAACCTTGTTCAAGATAAATAATTCCCAAATTAGACAACGCTCTTCCTTCCATGATTCTGTCCTTCAACTTCACTGCAACACCTTGATGGCGTTCATAATATTTCAGAGCTTTGCTTAGGTTCCCTGTGGCACGATATGAACTCCCTAAACCTGCACACGCCCGCGCTTCAAGGGAGGAATCCTGCAGAGTCTCAGCAATCCTTAAAACCTGACCATGAAGCTTTGCAGCCTCACGGAAACTTCCTTTCTGATTATATGCACTGCCCAAGTTACTGTACGCCAACGCGATTTCTTTCTCGTTGTTCAGCGTTTTCGCTTGAGTCACTTGTTGCTTGTGGCATTCTATAGACTTGTCTGTCTCACCTGCAAGCAGGTATACGGCGCCAAGATGACCCAACTCGCGAGCTTCGCCTAAAAGAAAGATAAATATCAACTTCCCGCTAAAATGCTAGTCAGCTTTTTGCACTAACAACAGCACATGAGCATTTACCTAAAGGGTCTCCGAGTTGTCTTTGAAAGTCAATAGCTTTGTTATGGCTGTCTATAGCGTTAGGGTAATCTCCAAGTGATACATAGACATGCGCAATAGAACTGTGCGCCAACGCTGCACTTGTCTTGTTTTTATATTTCGATGCAACCGCGAGCTGGGTCCGATGAGTGGTCAGCGCTTCTTCGTGTTTCTTCATTGTGAAGTAAGCATTGCCAAGGTTACCAAGGACGCGACATTCGCCATCATGATCTGATAATGAACGACAGATATCTAAAAGGAGAAAAATAGCTTGCCATGAGAGGAAAGATGAGTCTCGTAAAGCAGTATGGTACAACAACAGGTTGTGGTCAACTTGCAGTTATCATGAAAAAATTTGACTGGCTTGCTCTCATAAGGTTATACACTTCTGAACTTGACCACCATCCGCTGCCCTTTCCAATTAGTCTGACAACTAAGTATCGTCTGGCGTTAGATAGAGTAAGAACAACATTACCCAAATCCTCCTGCATCAACTCAATAGACCGACTAAGATTCCCAACTTTCCAATATGCGCTGGTCAAAGCCGATATAACCGAACCACGCATGCGTAATCCAACAGTACCGATCTGCAGTGCATTCTCCAAGCACCTGATCGCAGGCTGAACGTGGCCCGCATTAAGGAGTTCCTGTCCGATTATTGACACCACCACAAATGGATTGTGATCCATATTGACTTGTTTAAGTCGTGAGAATATCTTCTCAATGTTCTCTGAAATGAAACAATAGATCCGTGAATTCTATTGGATCTCTAGGAAGATCAAGTTCAAACTGAGAGAACTAACGTTTTAAAGGCGACTTCAAAGCTGTGTCAATGATTCCAGATAACAGCTGCTGACTCTTCTGATCGTGGGCTAATGCTGACGCGAAGGCCGCAAGGGATTCTTGGTATTTCCCCATACACTGTAAGGCAACCGCTTGACGGTAATGAGCCTGCAAGAGGAAATCAAATTGTTAGAAACGAAGTTGTTAGACGATTTTGAAGCAAGCTAAAATCAAATCACTTTAACTATGTACCATGACTACTTCTTGTTGTAAAACCAATTACGCAACTGTTGTAAACAGCTCTGGTAGAAAACCTTCATTCTGTTTACAAACAACGTTTTTCAACAACCCTCCAGTCTTACCCTGCTATTCACGCCAAAAATATACCCGACAGACGTTTTGCCTTCTAATTTTCTTGCAAAAGTATGGCGTTTCATTGTTGCCTGAGCAACGGCTGAACCGAGCACACTGCTGTCACAGGATCACCGAAATGTTCTCAGAATCACAAGGCTAGTTTTAAACTCTTCGTTCGTCTCACAACGAATAGTAAATGTAATGACAGAACAGTACACGAGCTCTCACTGAAGCTAGCAATATAGCTCATTCAGGACAATCGGCGTTTAAAATATCCCGTCTGTAGAATTATAAGTTTGTTAACTGAAGCTGAGGACCCTTAAGCCGTACACAAGCACGCATTGCACGAGAAATAATTAATTGTCTTTTCTTTTAATCAGAATAGTTGACTTTTAAAGCACTTTAAAACAGAAGATACACTGAAGCTCGTTCGTTTAAGCACTTAAAACTTCCATAAACTTCCGAAATAAATTCATTTCTCAGCTGTCCAGATCAACGCTCGTTACTTCTAACAAGTTTAAGGCATGTTTCCCGAGACCCAGGTAGAGAACTGACAACTTTTCAAGTCTTTAAACCACAAAAAGTTCATAAAACGAAGCCATTATATCGTTTTAGATAAAACTGTATCCTTCTTGTTTATTCAATTCGATTTTATGCAAATAGCAACAGGAAAATTTGAGTAAAGATTAGATTTCGCCTGCATTATGCAAACAAACTTTTCCTTGTTTGCCAATGTCAAAATGACTTCAATTACTCAACAAAGTTTTATTAATCGGACTTGAACTTTGATTTAAGACTTCAGACTTTACCGCGGCAACCATGTGCTTTAGACGATAGACAAACAAAGTGACAACAGACATTAAGAAATGATTAAAACCGAAATGAATATTCAATATTTTTCGCAGTTGCAGCGCAAAGGGGGTGATTTTATACGTCATATTGTTACGTCACAAAAAGACGAGGCGATACGCAGAGCTTTAGATTTTGGAATTACGAGATCCTCTTGATGAAAGTCAGCCACTGTAAGCGCCGGCGTTGTCGTCTTGTTTTGACACAAAGTATCTTGCAAATGAAACAGTCAAATGAAGAGTAGACATACTACAAGCTTGTTGTCAAATATTAAGCTATGTGCTATATTCATTGACACGCACTTTGAAATTCACGAGTAGTAATTTCGAATATTGAATCTTATCTTATAGCAAAGATCAATAATAGTGTCAAAACTCAAGGGCAATTCAAAGTAGATACTTGAAAAATATGGAGTGCTAACGACATTCAAACATTTTATTACTTCCTGGAGGCCCCAAGATATGTCGCAATATGTCGTTTCGTAACACGCCACCTGCTCCAGGGGAGCCTGAGTACGAGCTTTCTGTGGGCCACCCCATCCATCATGCATTGCGCACTACTGAAAATCGTTTTCCTTATTATCAAAAGAGCAATCTATCTTAGGGTAGAAAAGAGAGTCTTTCTGAGTCAACTATTCAGTCAAGTTTATTTTCACGATGTTTGTTCAATTCGCTTCCTTTGCTTTTAGAAACTAATCAGCTCTAAACATTCCGAATATAATGTGTTTATTTTTAATTAACACTACTAAATATAGTTATGAATCAAATAAACACCATCAAATGCTGTGACAGTATTGAATTACGGTTAACAATGGAACATATGTTGAAGCTATTACTCAGAGAGTGGAATTCAAATTGAGAGCCTCGCATTAACTGAAAGCATTTCTCTTTACTTGACCTTTTATGACTTACGAAATTTTATAGAAAACTTCATTGCTACTGAGCATGCGCTACTCAATGAGGAATGTACACTGCAAATGTCCCACTAGTTAATTCTCGCGAATTCATTCTTAACATTTGTCCTTATACCAAGAGTATTTGGAAATGTAGCGTTGGATCTAAAAGCATTATTTTAGTATTTTACCAAAAAATTAAATTGATCCCATTTAAACACTAATGTGAATATTAAGATGATCGACTTACTTCAAAAAAAACAACAACAGGCAATATCACGAGGAGGTGTCAAATTATTGACAGACAAGCTAATAAATTATGAATGCTTGACAACTCGAGGACATGCATTGTCTGGAATTTGTACATTTCTACGTAGCATCACCATAATTCTAAGACATAGCAAGAAAATTTGCCTTAATTGGATCCTTCACTGTCAATACTTAAAAAGGTTAATACAGAGGAAACTTATAAATCCTTAAAGAAATCTTTCGTTCGATTAATGACACGGTTAATGGACACCAATGCGCCAGAGCCCAAACTTACACTAACACCTGGGACATATTTATAGAGTTATATCAATCCTGACTACACTGATATAGTCTGTAGCTGCCTTACCCTTCACAAGTTTACCCCAGCTAATTAAACTTCTTTACAGGCACTGTAAGTCAGTAAAAGCAAGTTGGTTACACATTTTTAAACCATGTTTATCTTTTCCACATGTCACCAGGGATTATCTGCCGTTTTCGTTGCTAATTAACTTTTTCCCCCTAATTTTTTACTGAATTATCGAGACGGTGTTTATTTGCTTCGTTATTATACTCACAGCAGTCGACACGCGCGATACATGCACCACCCACCCTGCCCATGTAATTATTAAGCCCTGTGCAACTTTTCAACAATCATTTATCAAGATGAACATGCAAAGACGAAGTGACTATAATATATCATCTTGTTTCTAACGCTTCACTTATAAGCGCCGTTTCATGTTGGTTTATAAATAATTGCAGGAACATTTATTTTATAGGCGAAGCATTATGATTCTAAATTTTGAAAAAGAAAGATCCATTTATGATTCCATTAATGAACTAATAATGCACATAGTGATCTCAACTAAGTTTATCTTCTTATCCTCAGGATTCAAGGAGGGTCTCCCTCGTGAAGAGGGCTTTACCAAAGTACCAAAAGCATATAATACGTTATGATAATTTTAAAACTTAGTGTTCAACTCATGCAATCATAGTCTACCAATGACATCAACGGTCCTTTTCTATCCCTGGCGAGGTACTAAACACGGCAATACATATGTTTTACCTCGTGTTTTACTGCTTGCATTCCTAAGGGTCTAAGGTGAAGCGTGGTACGAAAATCGCGTTATCAATACTTCAAAACTAGCTCAACTATTGTGTAGTGTACCATACTGGTCATCACACACGGTAAAAGCAATTAATGTTGAAACACATGAATGATTTGCGGAAGGATTCCACCTAACTGTGTGACACAGTTGGGTGAACTGTGCAACTCAGTGCAACTCAGTCGGAGGCTAATACATAGTCAAGTACACGAACTTGCAATTAATGTCATTACTAACAGTAAGATTTTACTTGCATTTCCTATTCCACTACAAATAATTAATCTGTTCAATACGAGCTTAGCAAGCGGTAGCAGTAGTCCAAGTTGAAGCTTGGAATATTAGATAACACTGCAACTGTCAGATAACATAAAGTTTGACTAATGCTGACCTGCTTGTATATAATAATGTAACCAGCACTATGCAACTAAAACCGTGCTTGAAATTCAGAGACAAAGAGAGAAAAGGGTACATATATGCCCACATTTCTCAACTACAGCCAAGTGCAACACTATTCATCCACCGTCACTATACTGCAGGACTGATGGTAAAAATCTAGTTAACTTGATGCTTAGCAAGAAATTTGACCAATCAAAAGTTCGAATTTTAGAGTTAACAATCATTTAATTACATATTAATAGTTATAACATAGTGAAGAGTTTTATACAACTAGCTCCAAGAGGAAATAAAAAAACAGACTAGGACGACTTCAGGAAAGGAAGGAGATGAAAGCAATCAATTTTCAATCATTACTAGTCTCACTTTTTGGATCACACAGATGGTATAACTCCATCAAAATTTGCCAGTCATAATTCAATTATCTGCTTGTGCGATTATAGGAATACAGTTCACCCATCAGACATACATCTTCAATTTAACCTTTCTCAAGCCTTGTGTTGAGGTATTGCTGCTAAATGATACATGTTGAGAAATATCGTCAGCTGAATATAGTTACTACGTTTCAACACGTTTTAGAAGTCATACTTTTCACGTGCCAGACTCTTTCAAAATGGGTCTAAACAAAGATTTCAACTAATTGGCAGACACTGCAATTTATACATAAAAAAGCATGATGACTAAAATTGGTGTTAAATAAAAACAACTTCTACCAAGTAAGAGTTATCCACAGTATATAGACAAGCAAAATTGTCAATGTTACACGGAAAAGGGTTAACAATAACAATATATTTGTAACATATCAAGCTCTTTTATATACTCTTTTATCTAACTTTGAGCAATTTCCTCAAAGAGTTAACCAAATGAAGATACATATGTGCAAACAAATGTGAGCGTGTTTAGACAACTGGCCACAATCTGACCAAAAATCTGATAAAATGCAAGAAATGATATTCTTATTTGCCAATTGATTTTACAATCTCGAATATACAATTGTTAGATAAAATGATGCGCTTGATAAAATCGTATCATGCTGTGATTAGCCAACATGGAAAAAATTGATATAGAGAGTCACACATAGTGATATAATATCATGATAACAATATTCATCACTAAAAAACAAATACTCATTTAAATCACAGAAAACTGCAAATTAGACGTACAGTACTTGATTTTAAACTATGCTATGCAGAAAATGTTGACACGCGAAAAGTGTTGACTAAATAAATCGGCATTGCCTCAGAGCGTAATAAATGCCGGACATTCCTCCATGATGTGGATTAAATTGTTTGATCAAGACTTGAAATATACCCTAAGGTTGCCTAAGGTACTTTCATATATTATCTGAAGTACTTTAGAAAAGTATTTTTCCATCGAAACTTGAGCAAATCATTAAAAATCAATGAAGTATATTGAGACTGCACGTATTACGCAACAACAATTTTCATCGATGTAGCAAATGAGCAAGTTACGTTGAAATCCCTAAAAAATTTTTTAATTGCAGTTAGAACGTTAAGTCCTCCTTCTAATTGAGGAAATCGTTTCTTCGAACGTTTGAAAACATTCTTGGAACGTTTAATAAGTTCTTCGAACGTTTAAAAGTTCTTTGAACGTTCTATGAATCGTGGCTTTCATAAATTTGGAAACAATCGCCAGTACACAAGAAAATTCCTGAGGTCGGAACGGCTAGGGGTGCTACAAATCCGGGCACAATGCACTGTATAAGCTTTAACTATAAGCTTCTCGATGATAAAGGGAATCTATTAGTTAGAGTAAACCTGTTTTATGAAAACGCGCATCATATTGACTTAAGGTTTAAAATATGAACGAACTAAAGCTGCAATATGGCGCCAAGCGTTGTAATTCTAATGCAAGTCGTTATCTTACTCAATAACCACCACAAACTTCAGCGTTGCTAAGCACTAAGTACATTAGTATAGTTCTGTAGAGTTCTGAGAACAACAATAGCACATATGTACAAAGTTATACAAGAAAAATTCGCTCAGACATGGTAGGCAAAATCCGGAAACTTTAAAACAACAAAACCCACGCGATCTACAAATGTTCTCGAATGTACAAAAAGTTCTTTCAGAACCACGTTTAGAGCACTTAGAACTAATTCATGGTTCTTAAGAACGAACAAGAACATAACAAATTAAATACCTTCTGCCAATTTGGTTGCAATTCTGCGGCTTTCTTCCCGTCCTCATAAGCGAGATCAAATTGCTTTGTTTTCAAGTAGACCGCGGAACGATTGGTGTATAATACATGATTATTTTGATCCAATGATATAGCCTCAGTGTACAATAAAGCAGCTTCTTCAAAATCTCCTTTCTGGCAAGCATGTGTGGCTAGCTGACTTTTTTCCAATGATAACTGTCGGCTTGTTCGCGTCTCATTTCTCGAAGACATATCTCTGGAGTAATCTGTCTGCAGTCAAGTTTTCGCAGTGACCTTCGGATTATTCACCATCATCTTGCCTTGAGCAGCAATAATCACGCCTGTGACACCGACAGACAACATAAAATATATTTGATATCAAACGCTCACCAAACTTGTCCACAAAGCAAGGAGTCATACAGGCTACTTCTAGCCTGGGAAAGCTATGCAAATATCGTGTATACTACCGACTACAAAGACCCATCCTCTGTACATACTATGGATATCTAAAACAGCATATTCAATAGCCTCAAACTTACAAAATATTCACTAGTTGTGTATTCAAGCGACAAAAATCCAAGCCATCCTTTTTGAAATCTGAAGCGTGTACTTAGTATGAATTTTCATAGTAAGACTACTTTTAGTAAAGTTTGTAATGAGCTCTCTTTATCCGTAAGTCTTCAATTTCGTTAATTATCAATGATAAAGAAACGGAAATACTCTCAAGTTAAAAGGAACAACCATCAATCTAAAAGCTCTCAGGAAATTTATAAACACAATCTCCGTTGCTTTAGGCTACGAAAGTTACCGAATTTGAGAGTAGGAATACGGTCATTTCCGTCCACCCACGAACACATTTTCTAATTTCCCACAAGCCTTTGCAACAGGTATGTTATTATAAAAGTTAAAACATGAAGTATTCGCGCAGAATCGCGTGCATGTCATCGCAGGCATAATAGTTGAGCTTTGTTTACATTTTGAAAATAAAAGCCAAGAAAATTGTGTAACTATCGATCAAAAATCTCTGTTGAAGCGATGTTTATACCTATTTTTGGCGGCTACTTCTGCGTCTCTTGGTTCTTCTTGCGATTTCCAAACATCCTACATCGTAAAAAAGAAAGAAAATTCAAATGTAGACACATAAGTCACCGCGGAGGTAAACTATGACTTGTCAAAAATATTTCTTGCGACATCAACTTATCAAGTTTGCTTTTCTACCTTGCCTTCATTCAAATATATCACTATTGTAAAGTACTTAAATTGGCCTTGATCCTTAGATGAGTCCTTCTTTTTCTTGGTTATCTATTTGTGAAACATTTTGACTTTACATGTGAAACGTGGAAGTTAAAAAACTACGATGCGCTACGATGGGTTTTCCCTGACCGGCTACTCAATTACACAACTCTAACACCAAATATACTATCTTATGTAATTCAGAGAGTAAATATGTTATAAACTTGGCGTAGTATTGCTATCTTTAAGTTTTAACAATGGTTGGTTTTAGGAAACGCTTCACCGCAAACTGATAGGAAGTCATAGATTTTGATTTGATATTGATAGGTGTTTTGTTTGGAAAGATATAAATATCATAAAACCAGTGGCTGTCTGGCTTCCAAATTTGCCATCAAAACAGATTGGTATATCTTTGTAATATCCAACTAATCACAGCTCATCCATTGAGATGCAGGGGTGTCCTTAACGAGTAAATTGTAACACCAAGCGATTTTACTGGTCAAAAGGGAGACTCTTGCAGCTTAATGCATAAAAAAATAACTGTTTGTAAATGGCATTTAGGGGCTGGTGAAAATTTGGAAAACACAATGACTGCATATCATCAGTAAGTAATACAGTCACAGTTGTTGAACCATGTATGACAACCACACAATTGTACAACCGCAAAATCCATGCTAAAACAACAGTTGATCTTAATTGTCTTACAACACAGCCAAATGAAAGTATGATAGCAGAGAAATGAGCTTTTAGCCCCATACTTTTCAGTGCCGTGCAGCAAGGAACAGAAATGCTTGAACTGGATGTTCATCTGACAGCAGATGGACATGTGGTTGTCACCCATGATAATGACCTTGATAGAATCTGTGGTGTAAGGCAAAAAATTTGTGAGACAAACTATGAGGTATTATGCACAAAATTGTCATCTAATCCTATTTTATTTCTGTCAAGAACCATTTGGTAATTACATACTATCTATCATTCAAGGATATTCCATGTTATCTGCCAGTATTAGACATCACATTTGATCCAGGTATGCTAAACCTTTAAAACTGATCTATGCATTCTTACAACAGACTGAATGTTATCAAGTCCAAGTCTTCTAAACTTTTGTTCCTTACTAGGCAAAAAAGCAGTGGCTAAGAACAACAGTGAAAGAATACCTTTGCTTGAGTCTGTCTTTAAAGCATTTCCTGAGCATCCTATAAATGTTGACATCAAAGATAACAATGACGTACTCATTGACAAGGTACACTGTTAGCTATTCGACGAAAAAGTCTCGTTAATTTGAAATACAATGGCATGAGAAACAGGAAATTTGTTGACTTTTAAAATTCAACTTCAAGGTTCATCAACTTATTGAAAAGTACAACAGAAAGGACTTGACTGTGTGGGGAAATTTCAGCGATGAAATCAATGGCAAGCTTTACAAAAAGGTGAAACCATCAAAATTCAGATCATTTTCAGGTTATTAAAATATGGTAGCCACTAGCCAGTTGCTCAAAGTCAAGCGAAGCAATGTGCAGTGTAATAATGTATATAACTCTCAGCTAAAGTTGTTCTCTTTCCCAAGGATCCCCAAATTCCAACACTATTTGGCATATGGCGCTGTGTGTCACTTGTCACCATGTACTATCTTGGCATTCTGCCATTTATTCCTTTGAAAGAAGGATTTCTGGAGATTCTATTACCTTCTACTTTACTCAAGTAAGTGACAGCAAACACAAACACTGCATTAGCAAGTATGGAACTAAATGATGAACAATATTAGGGAACTTAAAAGTCCTTGAAAATTTTTGTTATAGACGTGATCTTACTAGCAAGCAAAGAATGATAGTTCGGGCTTTGGACTGGTTAGTATATTTAATCAGTTACTACTTGTACATTGACAAGAGTATAATTTGGTGTTGATTTTAAGGTTCCTTTTGAGTCCTTCATTAATAAAACATCTGGAAAGAAGAGGAATACAGGTAAACTTACCATAAAAATAGCAGTTTACAACTGGTAAAGCTATTATTACATAAATTGTTGCATTATTTTCATTGTTTTAGACATACCTTTGGGTACTAAATGAAGATGAAGAATTTGCAAGAGCATTTGAACATCTTGGTGTTGCTGGTGTGATGACAGATTATCCTAGTAAACTCACAGAATACTTGAGAGAAAGAGAAGCAATTGATGACAACAAAATTGTTAGAATGAAGTAGAATAGAGTTTAAGTGTAACATTAAAAATTAACTTTCATATCGACTTCATTGACTATTGTATTCAATTACCCAAGCAACATTATATAATTGTACACTAGTTTAACTCAGTTGACGTTCTACCTTTAAAAGACATTATATTTCAAATAACACATTAAATAATTTATTGGTAATACATGATTGAATGCAAATCAATCAGATTTTGTCTATATAATAAATAAGTTACAATGAATTTTTTTGATATTATAAAATCCCAGGTATATTCAAGTTAAAAAGAGTGATTGTTTCTAACAGTTTTCTATCACTACACCTAACTAATTATGAATTTTTTACTATGACCATTTACAATCTATGTACAATTTATTAAATCATCTAATGGCATATTAGCTAGCTCTTCATCACTTTCTGTCTCTGATGGTGACAAATAAAGAGTAAATGACTCGTTCGCAACAGCCACATTCTGCTCACTATCAGACGATGGCTCCTTATCCCATGATGATTTGAACAGAACCCTGGGTGATTCTAGTTGTACTTCAGGATCCACAACTGATGCTTGATGAGCCTCGTTACCTACAAATGATCCCTGAAGAACCTCCGGAGACAATGGCTGCAGTTTAGAAGCAACTGGAGAATCAACATCAACCCCATGGGTTCGTTTTCTAGGTGATAAGGGTGGGGTTACTCCGTCTAGTATACTTCGACTCATAATGACTCTGTCCTCCACTTCTCTAACAAACTCGTACAAGGCAGGCACAACAGCCTCGTTCCAAAAACCTTCGTTAAACTCAAACGGAGTCTCCCGATTCTCACCATTTAATCTCTCCAGTAATACTCCCTTGCTCTTGTCGCAGAGGTACATATATGCTTGAAGCTGCAAGACATCGTACTCTGGACACATGAATCGTCTGGTGCGGTTCTTAACCTCGACAATTGTACTCTCATCCCGGGCATCGACACGACCAACCAAGAGCCAAGAAACATCATTATGTGTCATCACTTTGCGATACGACTTTGCTGGCTCTTGGCGTACTGCCTTGCCAGATGCTGCAGCAAAGTCAACAACAGTCTTTGCCTCCAAAGCAGTTCCTCTGTCACGAGATAGCTTACTGGTCAATGCTTGTTCAGTCTGCTTATCTACAGCTTTTCCAGTTTCTTTTGAGATTTCCTTGCAAACTTCTTTAACCTTCTCCTCTACTGATTTCTGTTCATTTTGACAAAGTGTTGCAATGGCTTGATCAACTCTTTCAGTTTCTCCAAGCAAGCTCAACAATACTTTCTCCTTCGCTTCACGGAAGCCTTTCCTATCGACAAAATCCATGATCTTTCGCCGCAATATTTGCCATTCTTGGTTGGAAAATATCTCTTTTAAAGAAGCAGTAAACTGCTGTTTTCCTTTTTCGCTTTCGACTTCGCTTGGTAGAGGAAATTTCATGGGTATATCCTTGACATATTCCTCACACAACACAAACACTTCACTAGCGTAGGCCAAAGAAAGTGAGAAAGCAAACGAGGTGCGATCAAAACGTTTCCAAACGCTTAAAACCGTCTCCTCTTTTGGTTTATAAGGATTTTGATCAATAGCACTCGCTAGATCGCTAGCATATATACAAATCTGCTTCCCAAGACCAAAATCATAAGCCATTTCGATCGATTTTTCCTTCGCAATGTCAACGAATATTTATTTTGGCGCAATATGCCGCGAATCAAAACAATTACGTCATCACCTTGTGACGTATCCGGTCTAGATAAACGTGTATATGCATGCCCATAAAACAAAAGAATGTGTTTCAGTTACCAATATTATTGAATACAAACACATGATTAGGTATTTTCCCGTCGAGCTGTTTTCTTTGATCCTAAGAAGTTTTCAAGTAGACCGGAAAACACTCAACATAATCTCACTAATTCCACTCCATATTCCAAACAAGCCTAACCTCCACTTGATACTAAATCCCCTTAAGTATGCCATAGTTCAACCAAAAGGGACTGCTACAAAAATCATTCAAAAAACGGTTTGAAAAGTCCACAAACTAAAACGTTTTAGCACTATCTATAATTCGTCTTTGAAGTCTTTTCAGAATTTTTTGTAAATATGAATAAAAAAGATAGCACAAAGATTGTTGCCTAGTGTCCAAACTACTCATATCGCTTTGTATTCAAAGAAACCTATGTTCACAATTTGTTGTGAATATAGGTTCTCAACTCGCAATTTTTTGAAAATCGTCATCACACTGTGGTAGCTACATTCCAGACAAATTTTGTTGACTAGTCGACAAAGATGTTCAGCTATTGACCATCTGGTAACCAGTACGAATTCACCAATTACCAAGAGCTAAAATCACCAAATCCAGACGATTTTTTCGCCTTCTTTTTTGCTGGTTGAGCTGAGCTATCTTCTACATCACTACATATACAAAAACAAATCCAAATCAAAATGTCATTTTTTTTTTGATTTGACAAAAAAATTCCTGTTGACCTTGAAGAAATTTTTGGTATATATTTTCCAACTCCCGATCGATGTACTTTCATTTCAGATTCTAAAGCTGAAGTTGTAGCTTTTTTTCTTTCCTCCTGAAAATTACAACATTTTTACTACAAAATTTCGGTTTTGAACATTTAAAGTACACTTGCAATATAATACGATTCAATTAGAATTTTAATTAGAATTGCAATTACAAAATCTAGAATAAAGTTTCGAACCAGAATGCAATCATATGGCATTAGTAACAAACTAAAAATCAGACACCCACATTTGTCAATTAAAATAAAAGCATTCCACTTACTTCAGCCTTTTCTCTCTTTTCATCCTCTTCTTTTTTCTTCTCGGCTTTTATCTAAAACAACCAAACTTCCGCTATAAGTTTTATCAAGAGGAAATGAAACAGAACAAGAGGCAACAGTTATTGAGATGAAGCTATCAATTTTCTACCTTTTCGTCAACTTCTTCAAATGGGTCGACGAAAACGCTAACACTTGTAATCGTGATTGGTTCCTTCAAAAAAAAGAAAACATAACGGTCAGCAACCCATATACCCCTACAAGCCAACGGAGAGAAGAGAAAACGAGGGAAACTTAATCGCTGGTTTATGTCAAAAAGGAACCAGTTACTTTTGGTCTGTCTTTCTCATCGACTTCGATTTTCTCCATTTTAGTTAACGTATCCATTCCACCAACAACACTATAGAAGGAAGGATTATGCTATCTAGCTCTTATTTAAAATAGTCAAGTTTGTCGTAACATATTACAAAAATTGCGCTCTGAATTTTGTCCATGAGACATATTGTTAGTGAACTCACCGTCCAAATATTGAGTGTTTATTATCAAGATGACGACAAGAACGGTACGTGATAAAACTACAGAGAAGGAAAAATGCATTAATTAGCTACAGAAACGCTTTTAACTATTGATACACATGAGTTAAGATTTATTAAAATTGAGAAAATGTTAGGGCGATAGAGAACAAATGGAAAACTTCGACAAAAATCATGTAAGGCACTCTCATGATAATAATATAAAATTCCAAAAATTTTCAAAACAAGTTTTTGTGCTCTGAAAACGACTTTTTGAGGCCAAAATATCGGCTGGTAATGTCTGGGAGATATTTGGGATGGTTTGGGACAAGACTGGAGATTTTGAAAAACTACGTGAAAAAGCAAAGGAAAAAGGCGGGGGGCTAGGAATTTCCCAAAGTTTGAATATCACAAAAGCTCGTAATTTTTCATGGTGAACTGGCTTACTTACAATTGAGATTTATTCGTATTAGCGCCAGAGTTAGCCATACTTAGTATACCGCGGCCTAAAAAGAAACATTTGACAAAATAAACAGAGAAAACGTCAGATTTCAAAATGGTTCGCTGTTGTGATATAGAATATAATAATTAAGAAGAAAGCGTTTATAAACACACTTTGGGGTGCTTTACATTCTTGTAATGAACAACTTTCGAGTTTACTGCATTGCTTCTATTAAAACGATCTTGTATTTAAAAAGTAGATCAAGTAGAGCGTTTATTTCCCTGGTATAAAGACTACGACAAGATGCTGAATGCCATTTGCCTTTTGCTTATAATTTATTGATGACTTGGAAATTTGTATATTTATAAACATATTTTTTTCATTTTGTAAAATAATGTGTACCTTGATGTGTTAAGTTTGGTTTGAATTCATCTTTGAAAGCTGGCCCCCAAGCTGACTCTCCGCCTGAAAAGAAACAAAAGAAAATGACAAAAATTTGTATCTTCAAAACAAGTATAAATACACATAGCCTTACTAATCAATGTAGAGCAAGCTAACCTCGCCCAGTTCCAGTGGGATCACCTCCTTGAATCTACAAAAAACAAAAACAATTGAAATATTATTGAAATATTATAATAATAAAAAAGTACACTGAAAAGTAACTTACCATAAAATTGCGTATTGAACGGTGAAAAGC